>QJOB01000800.1:0-300403 GCA_004155035.1 Monosporascus sp. 5C6A | reverse complement strand
GTCGATTCGACGTCGACGCCGCCGGCGCCGTCGGCCGTCCGCCGCCGCCCCTCCTCATCCGCCGCCAGATTACCGCCGTACGTCGCCAACATCGATTCCCACCCGTTATCGTCGCCGGTATCCGCGTCCGCTTCCGCGCCGCCGTCGTTATTGGCGGGCCGCCGTCCCCGTTCGACCTCGAACCAGCCGCTTGCCACGCGGGCGCGGAAGAACCTCTGGCACCGCACGCCCTCGCGCCACGGCAGGTCCGCCGCCGCCGCCTCCTTTCCCTGCCCTTCCCGCCGCCGCCGCCCCTTCGCCAGCGGGTTAACCCAGCCGTGGGCCGTACGGTAGTGCTTCTGGATTTTCTGCAACGCCCGGCTAATATACGGGCAGCGCCGGCAGCCCAGCCCGTCGTCCGCCGGGCGCTGCAGAAAAGGGACGGCGGCGCATGCCGGGTCGGGGAACTGGAAAGATACGCCCAGCTGGGCTTGGTTCGCGAGGATTTCGGGAATCTGCCGGACCTTCTGGGCAATGGCCCGGCGTTCGCCGGCCGACCTCGTCGCGTGGTCGGCCCCGCCGTCGAGGTGGCTCTCGATTTCGCCCGCGACGCATGCGAAACGGCATTTTTTACAAATAACAAGCTTATATACGGCCAAATAAACGAACGGTTCGATTTCGGACGTTATATTAAAAACACGTATTAAAACAACGACGTAAGTTATATATATATATATATAAATAAATTAATAAATTACCAGGTTAAAAACCTGCGCGTACGTTAAAGTCGTAAACGTAACGCGACATTTACGTCCCAAAAACGCGTTTTACGTATTAAGATAACCGTTTAACCCGTTTTAAACCGCTTATTTAAAAGCTGTTTAATGCGCCTAACCGCCGGCCATCTTAATTGCCGGTACCTTCGTCGTTTTTTTTAAAAAAGGATTAACGCCGTTCGGCGCCGCTTGGCGCCGACTAACCCCAGCTTCCTTTACCTTTTAGTTTCCCCATTAAAAATTCTAATTTAATTGCAACGGCGACTTTTGCGGCGCAAAACGACGACCTTCGCGGGCGCTATCGCGCAAACTAATGCGACCGTCCGATACGCCGCGTCGTTTTATTAATGCATCGAATTAAAACGGCGCGATTAAAGCGCCGCGCGCAAAAGAACCCTACGGTTTGTCTTTTGCAAATCAACCCTACCCCGTGGTCCGTGCACGCCGCCCGCCAAACGCAAATCAACCCTTCAAGGGTTGGTTTGCGAATAGCGCCTAGCCACGAGGAAATAAAACATTATATAAAAATAATTAAAGCAAACTTTCCTAATATTTCAATATATTTTAATATTATTATTTTAATTTTGTTTTCTTATTTATATGTAATAATTTTTATTTTACTCTTATCGAATATCGTTATTTTAACTTTAATATTACACTTTCTTATTAAATATCTTCTTATTATTTACCCGTTTTTACTTTTATTTCGTTTTTGTTTTGCTTGTCTTCTTCCTTTTTCCTTTTTACTTTTATACTATTGTTACGGCTGCACCATACCGTTACGCCAGGAAATAAAACATTATATAAAAATAAGGTTTAGTTATTCTAAACGGTCGGAGTTACAAAGGAAAAAAACCGATTATAAGTTACATAATCAGGCTATAGTCGAACACGGTCGGTTCGACTACATTCGACTTATAGTCGAACACGGTCGGTTCGACCACATTCGATTTATAGTCGAACACGGTCGGTTCGACCATATTCGACTTATGGTCAAACACAGTCGGTTCGACCATATTCGACTTATAAAAATCCAAAAGGATATATACGCTTATTATTTCCTATAATTTTAAATAGCACCAGTTTATAATACAACTTAATTACCCAGATTACCCTTAATTATCTGTTATTACCAGACGTAACTAATTTACCTTTTATTACTCAGTTTCCCACAATACCACTGCTAATATAAACCCGTACGACTAGGTTTAATAGTTGGTTAACTAGCCCAGCCGTTATATGGCTAGCTTAGCCGAATTCTTCTTAAGTTATCTGGCCGTACGCGTTTTTCTTTAAGGTTAATTCGAATCGACGAAACTGCGAACGAACATTTCGAAATATTTCCCCAGGTTGATTCCGCAATAACTTCGAAAAAATCGCGTAAGCCGTTTGTAAAAATAATTAAAGTTATCGAGAAAAGCTTAGTTATTTCCTTTAATACCCGGGTTAATAATACCTACAAAGCGGTTATTAGTAAGCGATTAACTACCGCGAAAACCGTTTCGAAAAATAAAAAAAAAGGGCAGGTAACTAATAGTTATTTCCGAAACTAAAAACCTTGAAAAACCCGAAATTAAGATTATTACGGATACAAAAAGGGGTACGGAAAGCGCCCCTGGAGTTACGGATAACGAGCCTTCCGAAAATAAAGCCATTCGAACCGAGCCCTTCGAAAACGAGCCTTCCGAAAACGAGCCCTCCGAAAATAAAGCCATTCGAACCCAGCCTTCCGAAAATGAAGCCATTTGAACCGAGCCTTCCAAAAACGAGTCCTCCGAAAACGAGGCTATTCGAAACGAACTCTCCAAAAACGAGCCCAATTAAACCGAGCCCTTCGAAAACGAGGCCATTTGAAACGAGCCTTTCGAAGGTATTTTAAATAAAGATACTCCTATTAACGCTTTTAAACCGAAGCTTTTAAATATACGTACGTAGTTTTTTAATATTATTAAAGTTATTGTTAATAATAAAGCCCCCAAAAAACAACCTAACAAAATACGGAACGTTTTTCGAATTATTAATTCGTAATAATTTAAACGATATGTTAATAGTTATCATATAATGGTATTTAGAAAGGATTTGCCTAATTTTATTAAGTAACGCGTTATTAATTATATTAACGAAAAATTACAATGTAAATATAAATATAGCTTTTGGCGTACGTTCGTTTAAGTTGAGAAATTTATGTAACGCCGCGAACTTAGCTCCGAAGTTATATTATAGCTTTTTAAGATATTACCATATGGTATTTTTAACGTTAATAAGCTTATTAAAGCTATTATTAATATCACGAAACGTAATAATAAAAAAAGCGTTTTCTTAAATTTCACTTATAACTTCAATCTTCGATTAAAGAAACCCCGGCCTTTACCCGACCTTACCCCCGAACTCTTTAATAGCGCAATAAGCCGAAAAACCTTCCTTACATAACGCCAACACTCGTCGCTTCTAAATAATTACGTTTTATAATTAGCCTGCATTAACGATAATTCTTTTGTTAAAACTTTCCGAAACCGTAATGTTACAGAAACGCCCACGCCTGTAACCTTTCCCCTTAAGGACCCCCTTCCGGCAACACCTGTAACAAGTCGGAAACTTATTACGAAATACCCATTTATGCCTGTTTCCGATATACAGGCCGAATTCGACAAAAGCTACAGAATCTGTAAAGTTTTATCGATTAAGTTTGAGTATAGGAAAGGCAGAAATTGCCTTAATTATAAAGGCGTTAATTCCTAGATATGTTAGGTTTAAAACGGTATTCGTTATTATAATATAATACCCTGATAATTCGTTCGCTGGTATAACAATATTAGCCGATCGGACACTACATATAAAACGCCTTCCATTAAGCTATATATCGAATTTTATGAAAAAAACACGCGGCAAACGCGGAATTCGGAAACGTTAAAAAATAACGCGAAAAAGGAACTTCTGAAATTAGGTTTCTAAAGCGTAGGAATAATGGTAGTAACAATAATACGAATATTATACTTAATTACTTCGGAGAAAGCTTTTTAAATATGGTAGCTAATGGGTTTCGGGTTAACGGACAACAGCCTTTAACGGGATATATTACGCAACAAAATCAGCTAGTTGCTTAAGCCTTTCAAAGCTTTTCGAATCTAACGGTTACGGCAAGCGAATATTACGATTAACAATTATTTCCACCCCTTTTAACACAAACGCATAATAACTTTTTCGACTTATTTATTTACAGTTCGTCGTTTTCTATCCCCGAAAGTATGGATACCGATAAATTGTTTCAAAACGTATACAGAAAATTCGTAATAGCTTACGGCGGTAACATAAAAGAAATTAAGTATTTATATAACGCTTTACGAAACAACAGTATCACCCTTTAACAGATACGCCACTTTCCTAACGAATAATTTATATTCCAAGGGATTAAATAGGAAGTTTTCAGGCCCTTTAAATCTTACGTTAATTCGTATATACGAAACGCGCTTGAATTCGAAAATACTTTCCAAAACTTTAAAATACTATTTAATTCGCGATTAAGTAAGTTGTTTCACAGGATAATTAGTACGATAATTAGTACGATAATTAATATATATAAAAAAGCAAGGTGTTTTTTTATATAGATTTTTTTATCCGTTAAGTAACTGTATTTCTTTTCCAACTGGCAAAACGTTAAAAAAACAACCCATTTTAAAAGATTCTGTTACTTAACGGAAAAGTTGCAATAATGTTATAACGTATTTATTAACGTTTTTGCTAATAACTTAGCCTTTTTACAGGTCCCTCAGCCCGATAACCTTTTTTAACGCTTACGTACGCAACGAAACAGTTATTATCCGAAATTAAAGCTTACCGTCGCTACCGCTTTAAAATTATAGGCAATTAAGATAAGGAAAAATACAATAAGCGGGATAATTAATGCTCTAAAATAATATTACCTGAAAAAGAAAAGCTTAAAAAAATACGGATATTAAAAGGATACGGATATTTAATACGGGAAAAGCTTCAGCAACCGTTTAATACGTTGTTTTCCTACTGTATATATATTAATTAATTAAATTCCAGCCTGCCTGCGCCTTTTTAAAGTAACCCTTAATTTCCTTTTTTCGTTACCTAACTCGTTCGTAACAATTTGCAAGAAATAACCCAAATCGCTTATTATCAGGAAAATCGTTAAGCGTATATTTAACGCAACGATAGATATAAGCTTTAAGGTTACCGAAAAACGCATTAATAAAGTTGAAATTAAGTAAATATAAAAGGAAATATTGCAATTTTATTCCAGTTTCTTTATATATCGTATATATTTCGTCCGAATAATAAAAACTAACGTTATCTATTATTAATACGGAACGTAACCTAAAAAACGGGTTTATTAACGGCAATACCTTTTTTTTTAATTACAAAATAAAACCCTTATAGTTAATAAACCCTTAATATATAAAAGTATTTAATAGCCTGTTAACCGTAAACGCTGGCAGTATATTAAAACGACGGTTACGCCTTAAAATTTTCCGTACGAAAAAAATAAAACTTTTAAGTACTTAGTCGGAATAACAGTTAATATTACGTTTATTAATACCCGATTCATTTACGAAAATAAACATATCCGAAATATATTCAGCAACGACGTAAAGATATTACGTTCGTTAATCCGAATCCGTTTACGTCGTTTTAATTTTTAGCTTTTTATTTTTCTAATTAACAGCTTTTAAATATTCCGAAATCGTAAAAATAGCTACGTATATATTGTAGTAATCGGCAAGGAACTATTACATTTCGTCGAGATATAGGTTAAGTTTATAAGTTAACTCCTTTAACAGTTTTTAAGTAGTTAGTTAGTTAACGTAACGCGTAATAATATATAATACTTACGTTAAGCGCTTAAGGAAATAGCTTTAACGTTTCCTTGTAATAATAATTAACGTTTTTTATAAGGAATTGCTTAGTTGCCTTATATTAGGCGCGATATCGCTCGATCGTACGTACGTTTATATCGAATAGGGTCGATAGTTCTTAATTAGTATAATTACTTTCGGTAATTAAAGTTAACAAGTTATATCTTTACAACGCAATAAGGCGTTTCCCGTGTTTAACGTTCGGATCAAAGCTAAATAACGTTTTAACAACCTCGAAATATCGTGTATTATACGAATTGTCCATTATAACAGCTTCAACGCGTTGTTGTTGTGTTGCTGTCGAAGGTCTACGCGCGTTCTGAAAAGGCCCATATAAAAAAAGAGGTGTGATTCAGAAGCTAAGTGGGGCCCCGACACTTTGATTCGAAATGGGAGTACTGAAGGCTAGGGCTGTTAGCTGCGCAATGGCTTAGCTAGCTTTGCAACTAGCGAACGCCTTTCGGTTGCACGCTTCCACCGTTGTTCAAAGCCCCGGTATCGCTCCCTCTCAGATACAGCTGTTTTATGTGTATTTAAGGAGGTCTCGCAACCTCTCTTTCTAGACGGGACCTCTTAGAAGGTCAACCTGATAATTCATCTTCTTCTTCAGCCATATATGCTTCAGTGTGTGATGACAGGGTCTCATAGTTTGAGAGATGACCACTCTTTGTGGGCGAATTAAAAGATGATTCGTCAACATCATTACTGAGCCCCGTAAATTTACCATAGCATCCATAGACACAATTTCGAGAATTCAGCTTCCTCAAATGGAGCGTCCTTGAGTCGCGGTTTCAGTGCTGCTCGTAAAGCCAATGCCTTTTCTCTGCATGAAATTGATTCACCTTGCATGCCTCTGTCTGCATAGACTTCCGTGAGCTTGTATAAGGCTCGGGCTTGCTGGCCCTCTCCCTCAACAAAAGTCTCAGATATGCCGACTACTTCTTCGAGAAGTTGCCTGGATGGTGAATTAGTATAGTATTTGGGCACTGTTTGCAAGGAACGGAGCACTTACATTGCTGAGCTCACATGGCCCTCCTTCAGTAACATGGAAGCGACATCGTACTGCGAGTCACATGTTTTGAGTCGGTTTCCGAGCAGCTTTCGACGGAAAGCCAAAGCCTTAGACGCCAGTCTCAAGGCATCAGTCGATCGTCCCTGGGCAAGGCGAATACGAGACAGCAAGACCATGTCGCCCGAGAAACGGGGATTTCCGGTGTTGAGGAAGGTCTCGTCAGTAAAATCCTTCAGGGAAGGGCATCTAGCAAGCATCTCCTCGGCTTCGTCAGGGCGGCCCATGCGAAGAAGGAGACTCGACATGTTACTGTAAGAGTTGCCGATTCGGTCGCTGTTGGCCTTGAGCCTAAGACGAATTGCCTCTTGGTGTGCTGTGAAGGCGAGGTCCAATTCACCCATTTCAGTGTATGCCAGAGCAACGTTGTTGAGACTGTATGCAATAAAAGGGTCCTCTGGCCCAAGACTGGCCTTGCGTATCTCCAGGGCACGAGTGAAGGGCTCCAGGGCCTTCGCAGGCTGGGCCAGATCCAAGTCGATGAGGCCTCCAAGGTCGATAGCGCTTGCATATTCCAGGCTTGTCTTGTCCTCGAAGGTCGAGATTGCTTGCTCAACCATTCCCCTAGCAACTATATACATCTCACTCTCGTAAAGGTACCTACAGAGCCGCATTAGTACGAGGAGAAGAGGGCATGGGTTAAATATACTTACCAACTGCATCTCAGCAGGAGATCGGCATACTTTTGTCGGTATCCTGGGTGCTTCCCCTGATATTTTGCGAGCTGAACGAGGTGGTTGACATGAGGGAGGCATTTCTCACATCGCGTCCAAGTTGCAATTTGGTGGCCGATGTCGGTGCTCGAGTGATCTGGGAACCCCCAGCAGAGCATGTGTACTACGGCATCGAAGTACTTGATGCTCTCCGACTCGCTGAGCCTCTTCCGGACCGCCGACTGCACCAAACGATGAATCGAAAGCATTGCCAAGTCGCCTGCTCGATTGACGAGGGCTGCTCGGAGGAGGTCCTCAGATGCATCACCGATGCTGCAAAGACAACATCAGCGCAGGGCTTCGGAAGCCTTGCAGAAATAGCAGGATGTTACTTACTCCATTTCGTCAGATAGGAATGAAAATTCATCACCGATATTCTGAGAACCTTGCAACAAGATGTCCTCAGAGATACCATCCGGGTCAAAGAACGACAGCAGGTTCAGAAGGCGGGTGGAGGGCTCAGTCAACTTCTCGAAGGAGACGTTCCAAACTGTGTTCAGCGTATGCTCGTAGTCACTGCCAGGCGCCTTTCGTGCATCAATCTTCTCAGAATAACGCTCGTACAGCGGTAAGAACTCTTTTAAAGACATCTTTCTCTGCTTGATGAATCCGCCGATCTGAGTGAGAGCCAAAGGCAGTCCGCAAAAGGTCTTACTGATGGCGAAGGCATGTTGTTCGTCGTCTGGCGAAGTGTGCTCCAGATCAAGTGCCTTCAAAAGCATCTTACTACCATCTCCGTCACCTAGTGCATCGACTAGCACGTGCTTCGTCACTAGAGATGTGGCAACAGTGAAATCTCGCGTTGTTAGAAGTACCGAGCCACGAACGGTGGATGGCCATGCCGTCTTCAGAGCAGTGAGATCGTCCGCATTGTCGAATATGATGAGGTAAGTAGACTCTGCAGCAGTCAGACAACGAATGCAATACCAATAATTACTGGACTAGGAAAACGAACTTGTTGTCGCCAGCCACATTTTTATCTTATAGATAGAGGCAGCGGCGTCTTTTATTTCCTTGTCACTTCCCAGCAGGCCGAGTCCGTCGGCGACCGTGCGAAAGCTCTGTCCAATCGCAATGGCGTTATCAGCTGCAATCCACATGATAACGTCGAACTTCTCCAGATGGCGATATGCGTATTGGATCGCAATCTGCGTTTTGCCGACACCACCCATACCGAACAATGCTACTGACTTGAAGGAAGGTGCGGCGGTTTCCGGGTCCAGGGATTTGCCAATCGCATCCAGGATATCCTCGCGGCCGCTAAACTTGGTATTGGCGGCAAATGGAATGTTATTGTACCACATTCGCTTGGAGCCGTCCGTATTGTTCACCTCCATGGCATGTAATAGCTCCAGGACTTCTTTGTACTGGGTTTCGTCCTTGCGCATCCGCGCCAGGTCGGCCTCGCTCTCTACGGTCGACAACATACGCTTTATGCGCATGATTGTCCGCGAGAAGTCATTGCGAAAAGTTTGCCACGCATTTTTCCTCAGGACCAGATGGGGATTGCTGCGGAGGAAGTGGATAGCCCGGGCGTAGAAGCAGATGGTCTCGCAGTATACGTCTAACAATGCCTTTTGGAGTTGGAGGTTTAGTGGTAGCGTCTGCTCGTAAACCTGGAACCTCGGAAGGGTTAAACTTAGCTCCTCCAGCATGTCGATAACGTCTTTGAGCGTCTCCGCGGCTGAGGAGGCATGCGAAAGGATCAGCCTTATGCTGCCCCAGACAGCCGCGGTCAGGGCCGCATCGGCGCCGAAGCACAGGGCTAATACTGCCGAGAAGTCATCGACAAACTTGAGCCTGGGGGCAATCCTGTTGAGAGAAAGTACCCCAGCATAGTTACTTGGAGCAGCGTCTTGAATGGAGGAAAACGAGTTTATCAATTCCTCGAGAGTGTGGACCTTCTGGATGGCTTGATAATCCTCGGCCGCCTGCAACTCTTCTCGGTACTTTTCCAAGGCCTGGTGCCACAACGGGCTCGATGCCCGCCTGAGTCGACTAGCATCAGCATCTTCTCCTCTCTGCTGCTCTAGGACTTTTGTGGCACACTCACGTTTCAACCATCCCTGCTCACGCAGCCGCGCTTGTTCTCCGAAAAGCAGGGGTTGGTAAGAATGAAGCAAATTCCGCGAAAATGCGGAAAGGCAGGCCAGAGCGGGGAAGGCCCGTAGTCGCGAATGGCCCCAAATGTACAATGCTGCGCGGCTCTAGATAATCTCGAGATGCGAGGATGATGGCACTTAGGTAGGTAGATATACTTTTCAGCGGCCCCCCTGAAGTGGAGCATGGGGCGTAATTGCCCAGATAACCATTCATGGGTCTGTAGGCAGGAGGATATGCGGGGCTGGCAGAATGTAACAATCCTGCTGGATGCAGTCATCACCGAGCCAAACACCTGCAACCAACGTACCGGCCAACCAACCAACCAACCAACGAGCGAATGAAGTCGTCCCATTAAATGAGTCTACCACCCTTTCCACCAAGCCACCGGCGCCTGAACCCCAACTGACACGGGAAGGGTCCAGGGGCCGAAGCCACCCTAGCAAGCGGCGCGGCCCCAGGAGCTATGCCTCAACCTACAAAGGAGACGCGTCTGCGGACGATTCAGTCTGAAATGCACACAATTCTCCTGCTTGGAAGGTTGTAAGCTATGATACGTGCTTGGCTCCGCACTCTCGCTGTCATTAACCATGGCTAACTCGAGCAATCGGCTTTTCGGTACTGATATTCTCTAACGAACTACTTCTCGACTAAGTAAACTGATCTGAGATCTAGAAATGTCCCTGCTGGATTTGAGAGGCACGACGAGTCCCGTTGAAGCGGGTCCGGATCCCACCTTCGCCGACCTTCCGTGGTATCGCTGGTGGCTGTACCAGCAAATCCGCAGCCAGCCGCAGCGCCTGCCGCTGGCTGTGCCGAACATGAAGTGCGACGAGGAATCGAACTGGGATATACATTTCCTCCCCCTATGGAACAAGGTTAGAGAACTTATGCTGGTCCCGGAACCGAAAACCATCGATGGCATCACGGATGCCGTTGTCGAATACGGTATCATGTCCGTCGAGGACAATTATGAAGCCTACCAGTCAGCCAAGGAACTTATATTTTCTATATTAGGCTGGCAGACGATGCTTTACAAGCCCGACCTTCTTTCCTGTCCCACTGGAGGATTTAACATTCTGGACGAGATGGACGGATATCACGGGGAAGCGCGGGTATGCCTCAACCAGTCTCCTCTCTCTGGCAAATATGACCTACCCAGCTTTCTTCTTGGGTTCGGTATGATGCTCCCACCACGAGACTATTGCGGCTTTGACGACACGGATGACAAGAAGCTCTTCAACAATACCAAAGTTATCCTCTCCAAGGAACTCAACGTACACGTGTTGACCAACGTCTGTGGTGTCAGGATTCAGTGGGTCGACTCTCTCTCCTGCCATCTGGAACTGGACAGGCATTCTGGCACTCTCTTTCTCTATCGATACCCCTCATTCTGCGTCTCGAACCTTCAAAGGCAAGATACAAAGGAACGACGGAAGGGGGCTATTCACCGCTGCGGTTTCGAAAGACCTGGATCAGTGCCATGGGCGAGTGAGGATGATGTCACGGAGCTCCTTCAGGAGATTCTACTCTCCTACCGCCTGCTCTTCGGTCAAAGCAGGCGGTCAAGGAGTCTGTTTCGACGGCTACGACCGTTCGTACGCATACCGCACGAAGGACATGATCAATTCCTGTCGCTGATTTGCAGCAGGAAGGAGTTTAATTGTCCAATTACGCTAATTGAGCGAGACGAGTACGATGTGGCTGGTGACTTCCCACACCTTCGGAGTAGAATCGTACGACTGAACAGTTACGCGTCAAGCAAGAAGCCTCGCTCCATCCGACAGTTGTGGCGGGATAAGCGCGACTCTACCGCTTGGCTCGCGTTTTGGAGCGTCTTAATTTTCGGTTCGGTAAGTATTCTATTAGGAGTGGTTCAGACGGTATTCCAGATCATGCAATATGTCCTTGCGTTTTAACAGGGTGGGGCCTGAGTGTACCTGTATTCATAGGAAATGTATGCCGTCTCACACCCCCCGCTCTCCCCAGCTTTTGATCAGGCCTTTAATCGTTGGCTCGTACTTCTTTAGAGTGACGCTGTCCGCATCAAGGAACGTGTTTGCATGGACGAAGATGAGTGGAGGGGGTTTGTTTGCGAGCACAGTTTCTCGCTAATCGGCATATTCTTCGTCCACCCTCGATAGCTCCTCATAATATGTTCGACAGCCTTCGGCGTCGGCTGTGCATCGAAACATGTGCAGTTGCAAGAGCATCTTCCCTAGCGCCGGCTTTCCATGCGTACCAATCTTGGAACGGTCTACCCGGACTGTCAGGTATTTCTTTGGCTTGTTGTGGGTGACCGTTATGACGCCGCCGCCGTCAAGAAGCAAGCACTTCAGTATGGCAAAGTGTGCCTATCTGGACATCAGCATGCCTGTCTCCATTTCAGATGCCTGTGTTGTAGGTAAAACTAACGCGACTGTGCGCCTGACCCCATTTCTGTGACGTAGGTTAGGGAAAACAACATTTCCTCTTTACCAGGTCTCGGGAAAAACTTACGCCGCTATGCACATTGAAGTTGGAGAGCCCCCGCAAACCATCAACTCCTAACTGCTGGTACAGATTGTAGGTCACTGCAGCGCCACGTCAGCCCTAGCCAGATTTCCTGGTTCGAGAGCCACTCACAGTCTTCGGCGCGAATGTCAGAGGTTGCACTGAAGCCGAACATCTCAAGAAGCTCCGGATCGTCCATTAAATAGGCGCCAACGAGTTCGGCCCTGCATTCGTCAACCGTGGTTGCCAGGTCCCCAAATTCGCCAGTCCAAGTCTGGCCTGGCTTATACCAGCACGTAATGGGCTCTCCAGTGATGGGGTTGACGGGTGGATTCTTGATATCGAAGTTGAACTTTCCGTCTATAGTCTCAACCATCATCCTCCCTGTGCCATGGCCAAGGAGCTCATGCAGCACGACCCACCAGTAGTAAGCCGGAAACTTGTGCTTGTTAAATTGCTCTGCCTCAGAAGCGTCAATGAAAGGATACTGCTGCGCTTGGCTCTCGGCGACCATCCGATTGGCAATGATCACATTTTTGAAACCATCCTTCTGTCGAATGTCGTTGTACTGCAATTAGCTGTTAGGCTGCGCAAGAAGCGCGCCAGAGGGCTCTGCATATTGACTTACGTTTGGCAAGTTGATTCCCGGAAATATGATGCTGGAGCAGTACGCAAGCGCTATAGACTTTGAACAACCGGTCATAGACCCAATCCGTATTGCCACTCACTATGGATGCTCGAGAAGTCGGGCGGCTCGAAGAGGCTTTTCTCAAACGGCCCTTTCCCATCATTCTCTGGTGTTGCCCAGGGCAGCCGACGGATGAACTTCGCCGAGTTTTCCACTAGCTTGGTAAGAAAACTGGTCTCTTCGTCGTCTGCAATGGCCACCAGAGCCTCGAACTCTGCCCGAACCCCGTGCGGATCGCGATATGGCTCGACGAACCCGAAGATGTTCTCCACCCTGGGTGCCTTGTCCCGCACCCATACCCGCTGCGACTTGCGGTATGTGTCCAAATTACCGCTTTGGAAACTTTCGATGTACGCACCGAGAAACTGTCTCTGCAAATCATTGGCTGCGTATTTGGACGCTTCCGTTAGCTCAGCGCACACCCGCTGAAGGTCAGAAGAATGATCTCCTCTAACAATTCTCACGGATCCCTTGCCTTCGGGAAGAGGAAACTGGGCAACATCTCCGCCTTCAACAGAGGCAAGGAGGACCTCAAATCCAGTGCCATCATCCGCCTTTCGAAGCCTGGTGTTCTCGGGAAAGATGGAGTTCTGCTCGAGAACCTTTGACACCAGAGTGACGTCTGACTCTTTGATACCGTTCCCCAGATAGTAACCGCTCTGAGCGGTCTCACTCGGATAGCCCAGACTGAAAGGCGGTCTGGCGTTTAATGACTCAGATATTTCCGCATATAAGTCTGCCAGTATGGGGGATCTCTCTGCAAGCGTCTTGAGGACAGTGCTATCGATCCCGGGGATGAACTTCTGATCTCCAGAACCCTGTGGGAGTCAGTACTGCCAAAAGGCCTGCACCTCGGTGCGCCAGGACGCACGTAATAGTTCCCCACGTTGGAGAGAAATGTGGCGGCGTACGTCAGGAAGCGTTGGAGGTCCTCGCTGCTGACATCTGGTCCGATGAGGGAGCGCCAGTTTCCAGAACAGGTGCGATAGAGCTCGAGGATGAAGTCGAAAATCGAGGGTGACTCCGGAGAAACCTGTCGGAGGATGATCCTTGTTCCGTACCAGGCAGAGCTAGACTTCATGTTTAGCGTTACTTGCATGTAGTGCTGGCCCTGGGTCCGCGCGCACCGAGCCATGTGATGCGCATATCGCTTTTCCCGATCTGTGAGGCGCCCGAACTGGGCCTCGATACCCAACTTGAAGACCTGGACCTCGTCGACAGCCATTGCGAGTGGTAGCTGCCTGGTGAGGCTTTATACTGGAGTGGCGTAGGAAATGGCCTCCATCTGGGAGATGTGGAGGTGCACGGAGAAGGCCGAGGGGAAGCTTCCCCGCACCTCCAGATGGTAGTCCAGATATCGGAGGTTCAAGCGGTGCCAAGTTGTTCCATAGTTTCGAATCAGAATATCCTAGCCCCACTTAACTTCTGAATTACACACTTTTTTTGATAAAATTACTGCGCATTGAAAATTGTGCACGCCCTACAACGCCCCCATCCACCCATATAAACCTACAACTTAATAATTTATAACAATTCGAATATTAAAGCTATTAACAATTAACAAAGTGATTTCGGAAGCCCTAAATTTAGCGTTTAGTATTTAATATACCACCTTTTCGCTTTACGTAACGCTTTGATCCTTTTCGACATCCCATCAATTAGGTAATCTATAAAGAACAAAGGAACTACCCGCTACGCTTCTTTGATCTATTCTGCCAATATAGCCCTATCCTCGGCGTTTATTTTAAATTTATAAACGTTAAAATGCCTTCTATGGAAAATCGCCTTTATATACTTCTATACGTACTCGATAAAGTTTATATCCGGGCTGTAAGCAAGCTATTCGATTTATCGTATTCTATATACCTCGAACTATACTATTGTTTTTTATTTATTTATATATCTTCGCGTTATTCTGTTAATAAAATTTCCCAGGTTGATATACCGGAAAAAAGGCTTTTTCGAAAGCCCGAATATAATTTTCGAAAATATAGCCTTTACGTACGAATTCGGCATCTTGCTTCATAATAATCAACTTAAACCTTCCTTCCTTATAAATAAAGCCATATACCATTAACGGGATATCCAGATGTGACGGCTGGGCTAGTTAACCAACTATTAAACCTAGTCATGCGGGTTTATGTTAGCAGTGGTACTGTGGGAAACTGAGTAATAACGGGGATATTAGTTACGTCTGGTAATATTAGATAATTAAAGGTGATCTGGGTAACTAAGTTGTATTATAAGCTGGTATTATCTAAAATTATGAAAGGTAATGAACGTATTTATATACTAATAAATTGTGTAATGTTTTTTTGGATTATTGTATTTGATAATGATTTTAATGATTTTAGGATTATTACATTTGATAATGATTTTAATGATTTTTAGATTATTGCATTCGAAAATAATCTTAATAATTTTTAGATTATTGCACGTGATGGTACGTGATTTGGAATTGGAGAACCCCTGTTTCCGACCGTTTGTGGAGGCTAAAAGATGTTGGGTTATAATACGATTTTTTTTTTCCGAAATTTTCGTCCCGAAGATTGTAAGTTCTTGTTTTTTTACTGTCGGAAATATGGTTAACAAAATATAAAAGCGCGTTAAACCCGTTTTAAAAGAAAAGGCTGCGTAACGCGATAGTTTTTTTTCCGCCGTTTTTGCTAACCCTGTTAACATGGCGCCTTGTTTTTTTTGCAAGTCCCGCAAATTGGAATGCAAGTTATCCGAGAACGATTCGTTTTGTTATTCGTTTTGTATTAAGTATAACCAGGTTAATTGTAACGTTAAAGGCCTGAGTCCTGAGCAGTTATAGAAGGTGGCCGTTTAATACCGGAGGTTGGAGCTGGAGCTGGAGGCCGCCGAAGAAGAGGCAGACCAGGTAAACGTTCGTTTCCGTCATTTCCGTAAATAAAAAAGAATATGGTATGAAAAAATGATGAAAGCTGTAACGTGGGGTATTGACAACCTTAAGGAATTAGAACGATTAAAGCGCGAAGAAACGGGGGAATAGGATGAAGGTCTAGTTACAGGGATACAGCTTTTTAACCGGATTAACTGGTTTACCGTCGACGCCGTCCCGGACGATTTTAATTGGGACGCAGTTTTCGATTCCGTCGTTACTAGTGAAAATTTTTTAAGAGGCGCTGGGCGTTTATGAGATTTTTGGCGGGTTTCCAGGTATTTTCGGAATCCGGATGTTTTTTCCATTTGATCAGGTACTGGGTAAGTCCATCTTTTTTGCGTATATCCAGGATTTTCTTTATTTCGTATACTGGTATATCTTTTTCCGCCTTATCTTTTTATCCTATATTAACCTTAATGGTATCTGTTATTAATTTAAGTAAGGAAACATAAAAAACCGGATGGAATTTGACCTTTAGTAGCAACTTTAATTTGTAATTATTTTCCGAAATTTTCTTGGTAATTTTGTATGGGCCGATGTACTTGAAGTCGAGCTTTTGATTTAGGCGTTTGGTTTTGATGTTTTTAGTAGCTAGGTAGACCATCTTTTTTTCCGAAAAGGTTGGTTTTTTTAACTTTTTCTGGTTGTAATATTTTTTTATCTAATTACGGATAAATTCGAATTTTGTTTTTATTTTTACGTGTAATTGCCTGAACTGTTCTGATGTTAAAATGGCCTTGATATTAACTGGGCTATTATTGCGTATCTCCCTGTAAACTTTTAATATAAAACCGAAATTAACGTTTGTTAGGGTTATCTTAATGCTTTCGTAATAACTGGTGTTGTAAGCCATTTAAGCCATTAATAACTTTTCAACCCAATTATTCTGTTCGTAATTAATGTAACATCGTAAATAGGTTTCAAGCGTTTAATTTAAACGTTCCGTCTGTCTATTTATTTAAGGTTTAAATACGCTAGATAATTTATGGTTTAAACCAATTTGTACCATAAGGCCTTGCCAAAACTTAAAAGTAAATGTAATACCTTTATTTGAAATAATTTTTATTAATAACCCATGTACGCTAAAGATATGTCGAAAAAAAATATATGCCATTTATTTTACGTTTATGTTTTCGAGGTATGGGAGAAAATAAAAAAATTTGGTAAATCGGTTAACAATTACGAAAATGCTGTTATAATGCATTCTTATTGCTAAATTTTCGGATAAGGGAAATTTGGTAATGAAATTTATGGTAATTAAATCCTATGGTCATTATAAAACTGGGAGTGGTTGCAGTTCTCCATATAGTTTATATCGTGGAGCTTTAGCTTTAGTATAAACGTTGTATTGTTTTCTGATTTTCTATATTACGGTTTTTATTTTAAGAAAGTAATACGTACGTTAAAGGCGTTTTAGGGTTTTGTGGATTCCTGGATGTCCGTGAAGTGGGTATTAATATACATCCCATATCAAATTTTCTTAATGTTTTTCTAAAACCTGGATTTTATTTGTTTTCTGGTTTTTAGGTAGACTGTCGTTATATTGTTGGATTTTCTGATGTAAATCGGGAGGTACTGCCCTAATTGTTGTAATTTGTCGTAATTTCAGATGTTTTTCTGGAGTGATATCGAAGATTTTATGGCTGACCTTAACCAATTTCTTCTTTAGGTTAGGTCGCCTGCTAAAAGCGTCTGCTCTACCATTCTCAGAGCCTTTTTGGTGTATGATGATAAAATCATATTCGGCTAGCTTTTCTGCATAACATAATTATCGTCCTGTAAGTTTTCGTGTAGTAATAAAACGGGTGAGGTTTTTGTAATCGGTATAAACCTTAATTTGATAGAAATTTCCTTTAAGTATATATCTAAATTCCCGGAAAGCCTTGACGATAGTTATAAATTCTTTATCGGGAATACCATAGTTTAATTCCGCTTTTTTTAATTTGTAGGAATAGAAAGTAATTGGGTAAAATATTTCTTAATTATCTCGGTATCCGATTACTGCGCCTAACGTATAGTCCGAAAAGTCGGTTTCTAGCTCGATTGGGCGATTTGGATCGTACATGATCAGTATTGGTTTATTGGTAATAACATCCTTAATTTGTTGGAATACTTCCTTCGTTTTTGTTATTTATTGGAATTCGTTTTTTTTTCTGGTTAGATTTGATAGTAATGTCGCAATCTTGCTGAAATATTTAATAAATTTGCGATAATAGTTGGCGAATTTAATAAATACCTGTATTTTTATGACTGTGGTAGGTCTTGGCTATTCGGTAATTGCTGCAATTTTCTTAGGGTTTATCTTGATGTATCTTGGAATAATAATATATCCCAGGTATTCCATTTCCTAAATGTGGAACTGGCTTTTTTCTGCGTTAATTAATAAATTGGCGTCCTGTAAAATTTGGAGAATTTGATAAACGTATTTTATATGTGCTTTTTCCGACTTTGAAAAAATCAAGATATTGTCCAAATAGCATATAACGAAAATGTCCAGGTATTCCCTGAGTATATAGTTAACCATTTGCTGAAAAGTTGCTGGTGCGTTTGTAAATCTTATTAGCGTAACTAAATATTCGTACAGTCCGTATTTCGTTTTAAAAACCGTTTTTTATTCGTGTTCTGGCTTGATTTAAATTAGGTTATACCCGTTTTTAAGGTTTAGAGCGGTAAACTACTTGGTTTTTTGTAGGCGGTTTTTTATTTTAGTAATTAATAGCAAAGATGTCCTGTTTTTGATAATAATACTATTGAAATGTCGGTAGTTTATTATTAATCGTAGCTTGCCGTTTTTTTTTGGTACGAAAAACATAGGATATCCTGCCGAAGATATAAATTATCGAATTTTTTTTTTTTAAAGTCTGTTTTCCAGGTATTTCCGTAGGGTGTGTAATTCTGTTATATTAAGATTATAGATAGGATAAAACTTGGGTAAAATGCCTTTTTTAAGGATTATTTCGTGGTTTTATTTACTATGTTTTGGTAACTTCGTTTTAAGCTCCTTTCGAAACAATCGCTTGTATTTGCGATATTGTGGTGGTACATTAACTATATCTTTTTCTGGTTTTTCGGGTTAGTATTTTAGGATTTCGTTTATATCGCAAAACTGTACCCGGATAATGGTTATAATACGTCGAATATATCGGTTATGCCTTTTTTCTTTCTTGTATCGTGTCCTTTTGGGTAGTAAGGTTTCTGTCGTGTCTTTATGCCTGCATTCGTTATTTTTTTTATTATTAATCGAATATAAAGATCTCGTTCGTCTTTTTTGCTTGTTAATAAAATATAAAACGAACTTTACCTAGCCAGTACTCCAATCGATTAAAGGGTTATATTGGTGCAACTATGGTTTTCCTAGGATTATGTTGTAGTTCCTTAACGGAACGATATCGAAGTTAATTATCTAAATTTGTTTTTTAACGAAAATCTCGAAGTAATTAATTTTGCGTATGATTTTTCCGTTGTCGTAAGCGAATGCCTGACCTTCGGCGTTCTCGGCGATATAAGGGTTTTTCTTATCCTTCCATAACAATCTAAGCTAATTTACCAACCTCGGGGTGATGTAATTAGCGCTTAAAATTCCGCAGTTTATTATTGCGGTGTACCAGTATATCCCAATCCGTATCTTTAAGGTGATAAGGTCGTTTTTGGCTTTTATCGTCGTGCATAAAGCTTTTTTAAAGGGTTTA
The DNA here is from genome assembly GCA_004155035.1 of Monosporascus sp. 5C6A. Taxonomy (NCBI): domain Eukaryota; kingdom Fungi; phylum Ascomycota; class Sordariomycetes; order Xylariales; genus Monosporascus; species Monosporascus sp. 5C6A. Next base: position 281,108 of record QJOB01000800.1, on the reverse strand, counting down.
TGTTGATTTTTTTGGTTTCCGTTATCCTGTAACTCTTTTACAGGTAACGTCTGTTTTTTGGGTTTTTTAGCTGCTTAACCCTTACTTGCAGTTGTTTAATATGCTTTTTTTAACGTCGCAATATTGCCTTTAGTTCCATAATGCGTATATCGAACAACTTGTTATATTGTTTTAAGGTGATAAGGTTTTTTTCGATTTGTTCGATTGTGCTTTTTTTTGGGCGGTTTGCTTCCGTTGTCCAGCTGTTTAGGCTGTCGGACCATTGTTGGTACTATGCGTCGTACCTGGCCATATCTTCCTGTCGGGATTATATTTCTTTTCGAAGCTTTTGCCGTTTTTTGGAGTTAGTCATAAATGCTAACTGGAATTGCAGGTTATTGAAGGTTTTTCGTTTTGTTTTTATAACTGTTTAATGAATCCATTTTTTTTGTATCTTATGGTTGCACGTTTTAAAATAACATATCGGGTTCTTTTCTGGGTAATTCTTACCTTTAAGCCAACTTCCTCTCGTTATAAAGATGTCGATGGTATCCTATAATGCTATCGTACGTAAGTAACGGTATTATCGTTAATCCCTAAGGTTGCTTCCGGTCTAGTTTTGAAAATCGAATCCTTAATATTACATGCGTATAATGCGGCGTTAGATATAGTCTTGTTATTTTTCGTATCGAAAACAATAAGCTCGTTTGTAATAAATAGCATGTAATTTCCCATGTCGGTTAGGGGTTCCTGGTAATAAGGCCTTATTCCAACCGTGGTATTCCTTAATCCATGCGTTTAATTCCAGTTATTCGTACCATTTCTGCCTCTTTTCTTGTAATTGTAAGCGAAGTTTAGAAATAAAAAACTTTTTTTATTTTTGGTATTCCACCAACCATCCTGTTATGGCAGAACGTTATCGCTTAATTGCTGTTTAAGATAAGGCTTTAGCCGTTTTCATACCTTGTCGTACTTTTTTTAGTTCGTCGTCGTTGCGGATGCGGATTATGTTAACCTGCTTATTGCCGCTGGGATTTCTTGGTAGTTCTTTTGGTACTGGGGTTTAATATACTTTCTTATCGTTCTTTAGCGGCACTTTGCATCGTCGTATAACATATCCTATTTTACCGTAATTGTAACATTATACCTAGCTTATATTTCGTCGTTAAGTGGTGCTAAGTTCCATAAATCCTGGCGCTGTTTTAAAGGAGGTAAGAGGTGCTTTGCGCCTTTTTCTTTAATTGGCTTTGAAATGTTCAACCTGTAAGGTAAAGTATCCTCTTTTTTCTTATCGTTTCTTAAACTGCCGGTTATCAATTCTTACTGTTTTAGTAATGTACTTGTCGAGTGTCGTAGGTTGTAGAAATTTAATGATTTTATCTTTAATATTTTCTTTTAGGTTTTTGTAGAATACGTCGATTAAGGTATCGTTTTTATTATCTATCTATCCTGCCTTAGCCATAAGGTTCCTGAACTTCATAGCGTATTTGGAGGCTGGTTTTTTTTGGCGCAGTTAGAAGATTTGTTGGGCTGTAATTCGTTTTTCGTTTGAATTTTCAAAATTGTTTTTAAATTTTTTTTCGAAATTGATATAAGCGGAGAAGATTTCCTTAATAGCTTTTTTTTAATCGGACTCTTTTTTTTTAAAAAAGTTTCTTATGGTAGGTTTAAATTAATCGAAAGTATTTCCTTTTAAACAAGCTGCAATAACGAGAATTTGGTCCGCTGGGTCGATAAGTCCTTTTAGGCGGATGTAAACCCGAACCTGGGTTAGGAAATTTTAAACGTTCCCTTTTCCGTTGTACGGTCCTGGTTTCTTAGGCTTTATCTTACGGGTGCCTACTGGTGTTATCATTTAATCGGTAAGCTGTTAAACGATAACCTCGAGCTTTTTAACCTTGTTTTGGAGCTGTTAAACCGTAGGTTTTTAAGTTGCGGTTACTTAAATATTAGTCGACATAATAGCGATTCGAGATATTACTTAAAATCTGATTGTACCATTAAATAAAAGCTTGTAACGTATAACAGTTGGGTTAGTTAACCAATTATTAAACCTAATCGTACAGGTTTATGTTAGCAATAATACTGTAAGAAACTGAATAATAACGGGAATACTAGTTACGTCTGGTAATATCAAATAACTAAAGGTGATCTGGGTAACCAAGTTATATTACAAGCTGGTATTATTTAAAATTATGAGAAGTAATGAACGTATTTATATATTAATAAATTATGTAATGTTTTTTTGGATTATTGCATTCGATAATAATCTTAATAATCCTAGGATCATTACATTCGATAATAATCCCAATAATCCTTAGATTATTGCACTCGAAAATGATCCCAATAATCCTTAGATTATTGTACGTGATAGCACGTAACTTGGAATTGGAGAACCCCTGCTTCCGACCGTTTGTGAAGGCCAAGAGATGTTGGGTCATAATACCAGACGTTCATAATCGGTTATATTAACCATTCTGCGGTTATATCTTTGGCCGGGATAACGCCATACCTATTTCGAAAAATTTGAAATATCCAAAGTAACGGTGCATTTATCGGAATAATAGCCTTGTGTTACGGATGTTAACACGCGACTAACATACATATTTCACTCGCACATGCCTCCGTTAATTCTTGCTCTTTTTTTTTCCAATAATGATAACAGCGATTCTTTTCCATTATTAATTTCGGCGATAAAAAGATCCCGCGGACAAAGTTTTAATAATAAGAATTCTGCTGCTTAAAAAACGGACTAACGTTTACAGTATATCGAAACACCAGTTCTTTTCTTAATCTCGTTTAAAAAAGCTTTAACGCATATTCGAAAAAGTCTTTTAACGGTTTTAACGATTTTAACGATTAATCAATCCTTTAATACGGTAATCTTCGGCTTAACTCTAGGATAAGTGCGGTCGTTAAAATTTCCGGTCTCGCAATACCTTTTAATCGTATTAATAACGGTATTGCGATAAACCTTAAATCAATCTGCAAGATTCTTAATAACTATACCTTCCAAATATAAGGCTACAATTACCGTATAAACTTCTAGAAAAATATCTTTCCTTTCCTTTTGCCGATTAAGGATTTACTTAATTTTTTCCTAGAAAACGCCATATCATTAAGTTATTAAAGGTTGAAAAAATAAGTTGGCTGGAAAAAACGCGGCTTAAAACCGCGTTAACGTCGCGCGAAATGGGGTGTGCACAATTTTCAACGCGCAGTAATTTTTAACATATATCGCAGTAAGGGCCACCCCATCTAGACCTTCAGGGACTATTCGGGATAACTTTGATCCGTTCCGGAGCCCTAGAGCCCTATATCAGTGGATCACTCATACCAAGTGGGATTACCGCTTCCTAGATTCCTAGATATCGTTAATACATCCTTTAGAGCTATGCAGCTGCTTCATAGTAAGTGTAACAGTTATGAGCCCGGCAGCGTTGTTGCCCAGACGACTTTGATTACTTAGCTAAGGAGTATATAGCTCGTTCGTTTTTTTCGCGTAATCTTTCCGAATTGCTTTTTTTATTTGAGCTTTATTTTTGCTAACCCCGTTAATAAACCGACATGTCGATCGATTTATTTAATGCTGCAGTAATTCCCGTTATTGAGATAAAGCTTATAAACCTAAAAACCTGGCCCGATTAATATTCGCAATTCCATTATTACGTTCGCTTTTGCGGTATATGGAAATACGTTGATCTTAATGCCGAAAACGTTCCGTACTTGCTTTTCGTTATCCCTTCCGATTTTGCCGTAGAGGATTTTAAGGAAGGCGCATTTTTAAAATCCTCGACGGTTCCAGCTATTAATCGCAAGCTCGGGATAAAAAAGTGGTCGGTGTTTTCGTTTCGCTATATTTCGTTATAGGATAAGATTAACGAAACCGTAAATAGCGGGATTTCTTTATCGGTTTTACGGAAACTGAACCTTTTCTAGCTAAACGACGAGTTTTTGATTTAAAGAGTCGTTTAAGTATTAAAGGAAAGGTTCGCCTTTACCGACGAAAGTACGGCAAATACGGTACGGATTAAGTATATCGTCGTCTTAAACGAAGTTATTATGAAATATTTGTTTGTATCGTAATAATATTTTAAGTAATACGACGTATATATTCGCGCTTGCGCTTATAATATTCCCGAAATATAAAGACGTTTAGCGATATAACAATTTTTAATCGTTATTAATAAACGATTAAATTCGAAATAAACTTAACGTAGGTTATTAAAGTTAACAAATACCGAAATATTTAAAACTTCCGTTGCGCCGTTCGAATAATATAAGAAATAGTATTCGACGATCGTATATTAACGGAAATAATATAAACTAGGTAAAACGTACGGTATATTTTTAACCTTAACCGGAAAATTAAAATCGTTACCGGAACCCAAAAGTTATCGTTACTTTTACTTAACTTTTAAAATAAAGTATTACTGCTTTCCAAAACAGTATTATAAGTTTTTGCGTATTTTAGGTAAGGTTTTTTCACCGGGTGTTTCGTTATTTAAACTTAATGAAAAAGTTTTTAAACCTATAAAGTGCCGCGTTTTTATAAACGAATAAAAAGTTATACGGAAGCAAATAAAAGCCTTTCAGGATTGGTTTACGTACGGCAATATCATGTGCTAAAAAGCTGGAAACTGCAGTGGAAGCGATTTTTCTAATTTTTTTCGGCGGTACGTACCTAAAATCGGATATATTATAACCTGTTATGCTTTGTTTTACCTGAAGGAACTGCCCGTAAAAACGTCTAGCGCGACAGTTAAAGGGTTACATATATACCCTTATACCTAATGGAATTGCTCGTAAAAACGTTTAGCGCAGCAATTAAAAAGGAATTGCCTTGCATTTCTAAAGATTAGTCCCCGGAAGCCGGTTCCTTAAAAAAGGATGGTAGAAGCGTTGCATTTTCGCGAACCATTTGATCGTTTTGTTTTTCGATAGCTTCTTTTATTTAACTAGCTAGCTTGGGAACGTTGGATCTGAGAGATACCTATGGGGTAATCCTTCTGCTAGGCGCAGAAGGATCAGGGGGTGTGTCGCAATAAGGGCCCCCCATCTAGACCTTTAAGGATTATTCGGAATAACTTTGATCCGTTCCGGAGCCCTAAAGCCCTATATCAGTGGATCACCTACACCAAGTGGGATCACCGCTTCTTAGACTCCTAGGTATCGTCAATACATTCTTTAGAGCTGTGCAGCGGCTCCCTAGTAAGTGTAACAACATAATCATTAGCTTTTGATATATTGGCTTTCAAAGCGAAATATCGATATAGGCAAAAGGCTACAAACGTAAAACTATATATTGTTATGTTCTTCTTCGAAAAAACGTAACTATATACACAAAATTGGATAAAATAATAGATTGCTGTCTTAATTTCTATGCTTTACTAACACCTTTCCGTCTCGTAAGTGTTTTATTCCAAGGCGACTCCAAAATACCTAATCTCGTTCTTATCTACGTCGATTTTTGTCGGAATTCTGGAAGCTTTTTGCCATTTTAAGCAACCAGGTAAACTATCGCTTGTAATTTTCTAGCATTAATGTTTTAACAATTATGTGTTGAGATTTTGTAATTTGTTATTATTATTTCCTTTCAGCTTCGCCAGTACTACCTTTTCCTAAATAGAATTATTTAATATAAGTTATTATTACTGAAAAGTCGGTTATTGTTATAATCGATAATTAAACCGTAATGGAAAATTAAAGGCTATAGTCGGATTATTGAAAAAATATTTTTCAAAATCGACAATAACGTTAACCGTTTTAAATAACGCATTAATCTTTTTCAAATAAATAGCTATAAAAAAAGATTTTTATCGAAATCTTTCTATAACGGATAATGAGTATTTTGTATTTAGAGTCGCCTGGTATATTATATTATTTCGGTTTGTATCCTAATTAATAATAGCTTAGGAAACCGTAGAAACGATCGAAGCTGGATTTTATAGTTGTAAAACTGGTAAAAGCTTGCAAAGCTTTTCGTAAGCTTTTAAAGTTTATTTTAAGGTGTATTTTTAAGGTGTATTTTTAAGGTTTATTTTTAAGGTTTATTTTTAAGGTTTATTTTAAGTTTTACCGTGCAAAGCTATTCTTTGTAAGGCTTTTAAAAACCCTGCTAAATCTTAACGGGCATAAGATTCACCATAGCCGAAGCTTGTCGGCAACCACGTATTTGGAATCGGAATAAGGCACGGATTAAGGTATACAATCTATCTAACCGTAAAAAACCATTTAAAAATTATCGTGTTCTAAAATACTGGGTATAGTATTTATCGTGGAAATTAATCATAGAATAACTTCTATATATTGGCTTAGTCTTACTTTCCAGGCTTGCACCTATATATTTACCTTGCATATATTGTTATATAGCAGTAACTGTTATATGCGAAAAGGACTACCTTTTTTAATAGATTTTCCCGTTATATTATATTTATTTTTAAATAACTAAATATTATAGTAGTATAAACCTGCGTTCTGTATTAATCTATAATATTAAACCAAAATTTAAGTTGAAATGCCTTATTCTTTATTGAGATCTGGTTCATTTAGTATAGGAATCAAGGCCTTTACCGATTTTATATAAATATCTTAATATAGTTTTTGCAGTTTGAAAGATTTTAAAATTCCGTTTAACTAATTATTAAGGCCATTTGTAATTATCTATAAAATAATTTAATTTGCTTATTTTTAAAATTCTTTTCGCAAAGCTATTCCTTATTAAAGAAAGTAGTAAACTCGCTTTTTTTAGTATAATTTTCGAAGTAGACCGGATTAATTTAGCTTTTTATTAAACCTAACGGCGTTTCGTATCGTAATCGCTTTTCTTTCAATTATATCTTTTCAGTACCTTTTCAGCATTTTATGTTTTCTTTTTAGGTTTTGGCGTATAATATTAAAAGTTTAGGCATAATGTTAAAAAACGATTAAAATTTCGTTATTATAATCAATTATGACGGCAATTGATGCATACAGGTGTTGCCGGCTGGCGGGCTTTGTCGGTGTAGATTGCAGAATGCGGCTTGCGATATGTCTTGTTTACCGCTTATTTTTTTAATCGTATAATTGTTAGCTATCCAGGTGTGCCAATGTTAAATATAAAGGATGTTAGTTGTGTTGTTTTATTTAGCTAATTGCGCAGCTTCTTAGTCTGCGTACTGTTTTAGTGTAGACTAGCAACGGAACAATTATCTTTCGATTAAAGCGTAGCTTTCTTTAGTTAGGGTGCTTTTGCACACCTGCTAGCTAATATACCCCCTTAACGTCTTGAAGAATTCAGGGCGTTGATTGTTATACTTTATTATTTCCTAGAGCCTCGGTTTTCTATTTCACCTTTTTTCCGGTGATTATATCTTTTTAATTAGCTAATCCCTTAGTAGAAACTGCTTTTAAAGTGTTTCTCCGCAGGCTTAAGGCTGTTGTGATATATATAAATTTTTAATTGTTTTTTGAAGTGCCTAAAAGCCTTTTGCAATAAGGTTATAATTAGTTTATTAATTACTATATTGCTTATAGACGTATAGTCTATTTTGATTCAGTACTTTTCTATAGTTATTCGCCTCTAGTAATTATATAGATTTACGTGCCGTAATTTCGTTTTTAAAAGGGCGGCGTCGATGTTAATAAGCTACGGCATAATAAATTAAATAAAAATAGGAAAAAGAAAAACTAAAAAATTTATATACATTAAAAATGGGTCTTTTATATACAAGTTGTTAGTAATGTATAGTTTTATGACGTAACCATATTTCTTTATAATAAATCTTTTTAAAGATTTTACTAATATTACCTAATATTAAAACTGTTATAACTTTATAAAATAAATTTCTAGAAATTTAAAGAAGTCATAAATATAATAATTGAAAAGTAATATATTAAATTGTCTTCATATAAAAGGTTTAAAACGTTTGTCGGTTTTATAAACTAAAAGTAAACATTAAGTGATTTCGTGTAAAATTTGTATAAATACTATGTTTTAAATAAAAATACACAATATATACTTTTAAGTAATAAAGCGAAAATACATTATAATATTCTTTAACGAACCAACTTTAATACACCTGTACTTAAATATCAAACTTAAGATTTTTTTAGATTTTTAAAAATTTATTTTATAAAGTTATAATAGTTTTAATATTAGGTAATATTAGTAAAAATTTTAAAATCTCTTATTATAAAGAAATATCGTTACGTAATAAAATTATACATTATTAACAACCTGTATATAAAAGACCCATTTTTAATGTATATAAATCTTTTAGTTTTTTATTTTCCCCATTTTTATTTAATTTATTATGCCGTTTTCAAAATAGTGGGTATATAAGATTTAAGTGGGGACCACCCAAAAACTTCAAAGTCACCTAACTTTAGCAAGCACCATGTACAGGTTGCAGAGGCCGTATTCGCTGGCCATACCTCCAAGCTGTCCGACTCCCCTTGGCCAAAACAGACTTCCTTTTTCTGCCAGTACGTATTTTTTTTTTCTGCCGGTACGTACTTTTTCTGCCCGTATGTACTTTTTCTGCCGGTACGTACGGTTTCTGTCGGTACGTACTTTTTGCCGGCAGAAAGACTTAACCTGATTGGTTTAAAACAGCTTACGGTATTCTGGCTCGCTATGATCCTGTGGTGAGGGAGGAAAGTGCAATTAGCGAGCACGAAGCTTTTGGAATTTTATTACAACCAAGTATCAAAAAGCCTGGAGTCTCGTATATCGCCCAGTACACCTGAGCAGATACTTTAGCGATGCCCTTTTATGTAACGGCTAGGGGGTTTAACCAACTATTAAACCTAAGTCGTACGGGTTTATGTTAGCAGGAGTATCGTGGGAATCTGAGCAATGAAGTAACTAGTCACGTCTCGTAATACCAAGGGGATCTTGGGTAACGAATTGTTATTGCAAGCTGGTGCTATCTAGACTATGGAAATAACGAACGTATATATCCTTTTCCTGGCTCAAGCTGCTCATCACGGCTTAATGACACTTTCTTAATTGAGTCTTCCTGAGTCCCCTTAAGCCTTCTCAGTGCTCAACTGGTTCAAACTCTTTGGACCAACCAGAGCCCTTGAGCCCCTTAAACCAGTCACGTGACTTCTTGGCTCATTCGGAGCTTGGCTTTCCCAAGGTCCCGACCGTTTCCAGGAGCTAAGACCGTTAGGTCATAACATTTTATGTATAAATTATCAGCTAGCCAGGGTGCTAAAGCACCCTAGCGACGCTTTGATCGGAAGATAATTGTTCCGTTACTAGGTTACATAAAAGCTGTACGCGTACTAAGAAGTGGCATAATTAGCTGAATACAACAACGCAACTAACATCCCTTATATCTGATAATTAAGAGTTTTATTTGTTTAATTCAAGCAATTATTAATTAATCAGCTGCTGCTGAGACGATATAGGCTGTATATCAGTAGCAATTATCTTAATATACTTCAATAATAACAATAGCGACCGTACCGTCCATATCTTTTATTATCTACAAGGAACCCAAGAACTAGGACCGCTTTAAAAGCAAATTCCAATCTAAAGCGTACGCGCTTGATATTTAAAACTTTATCGATCCTGATCAGTTACTTTAATAGCCTGTTAAACCTATAGAACCCGATATAACCTCCTACCCGAAAAGACGAATTCGCTATACAACGCGGACTAATATCCCAACGGTTTCATCCTTATTTTCAGGAAAAACCTTCGAAAAAATCGATTATATAGGTTATCTAATAAATACCCTTAAAATAACGACCGAAAGCAGATAACCTTATAATCAAAACTTTACGGCGTATATTTATAAGGACCGTAAGTACGATATCTTCCGAAAAAATATTAACGATTTTACGAAATAGGTCTTGTAATTTGTATTTCCAGCAATTAAAAAAACAAGTTTTTTTTAAAGAAAAAGCTTACGGAAATAATACGTCAAAATGGCCGAATCCGGCAAAATATACGACAGTAAATTCCTAATTAATACCTAACGAAAATACCGAAAAAGGTTAAAATAAGCCGCAAAATTAAGCAAGAAATTAAACAAGTAACTTGTGAAATAACAAGAGATAATAGCTTAAGGATAATAATACGGCGTTCCAAAAACGAAAATAATAGTTATATAGGTTAACGATTTATGTATAGCTTTGATTCCTATTATCGAAACCTGGATTATTACTTTTTAAATGATAAAAAAAGCTAAAATTAATAACGGAACGATTAGTTACCAAGAGGTAACGGCTAACCTTCTGGATTACTGGACTATAACCCATCTTTTTTATCAAAAAATTTCAAAGTATCGTTTCCGATTTTTTACGGAGCTCCTGCGGACCCTGTTGATCAGGACGATTTTGATTAGGAAGATAACAGACCTTCTAACCGTTAACCGTGAGGGAAAACCCCTGGACGAGGCCCGAAACGAGGTAGCCGTAGAGGTTCCAATACGGACAGGAGCTTGAGCAAGCGAAAACGCGAAAAGTCAAACGTTTAAGGAACGCGTTATAAAGCGTATTTAAGGCCCTTTTATAAACCGCCGTAATGTTATTACGTATTTCCGAATAAAATTCCAGCAGGGTTTATTTTTAACATAACTTTAATTAATCCTTAAAAGAAAAAATTAACCGAATATTCAAATTTATAAATTAATTAATTATACAAAAAATAAATTAATTCCTAAAAGAAGTAAAACGAATCCTAACGTACTTTTTAATTATTGATTAACGGGCTACTATAAGCTTATCGTTTTACCTTTTACGGAATTCGTTTATTCTAGATTTAAGGTTTATAATACACGTTTTTAACTTTATTAACAGGTTTTTGAATTTTAAACTAACCGTATAAAACGACGGGATATACACAGGCAACAGTTTCGTTCCGATTAAGGGCTACGAAAAAGTTATTATGTTATTTTAAAGCCTTAACGGTACGAAAGCGTTACGGCTATATAACGTGGCTTATTGCAAGCAATTCGCTTATAATTTAATATTATTTTGATAGTTCCGAAAAAAAGTTAAAAAAGGTTAATAAAATAAAACTTCGGCTAAGGTATTCAAGTGTATAAATATAGCAACGTTACGGGCAAATCTTTAAATTACCCGGTATTTTAGCGGATTCTTAAATTTTAATAACGTGTTAGAAAATTTAAATAGATATATAATTTACGTTTTTGAATATTTTAAAGGTTTACGGTTTAAATATTAAATGATTAAAGTTAAAATAAAAAAAGAAGAAAACCTTATTAAATCAGATATTTGAATGGGTAAGTAATATAAAATACGTTTAGTTTTATTAAACCGTATCCGCGTTACCAAAAAGGGCCTTTAAAACTACTGGTAACGCCGGGCCGTTTCAGCGCCCGCGATATATCACTGTACGAACTACTTATAGTTAACGGTAACGCCGGGCCGTTTTGGCGTTCACGGTAAATCGCCGAGCGAGCCTTTCGTAACTAACGGTAACGCCCAGCCGTTTCGGCGCCGACGATACGACGCAAATCGATTTTCCTTTTTTATTCCAATAAGTGACGCGCCGATAATTAATAAAACCGAGCCGTCGACCGTGCGGCGTACCGTAATTTCGGTTTTATTTTTATTTTTACTTTCGATCTTTTTCCCTTATATATATATATATATATATATATATTAAAAGGAAAATTTAAATATAATTATAATATATTTCAAAAAGCCAATACGTATAGGTTTCCGGAACCGTTTTAAACTTACGGATATAAAATATATATTTTATTATAAAACATACAAAATATAATCACTTATTAAATACATAATACGAATAAGTAATGATTTCTTTACGCATATAATAACGTTTTAAAAATAAATTGCAATATATAAATTACTTACCTATATAATTTTGTAATACCATAGCATGTTATACATTTTTATATATATTATCGTTATTTATATAAATGTATTATAAACAACTTAAATTTGTAAATTAAAAATAAAATAATTATTGCATTATTTAAATCAATTATTAACTTATATAATATACGGTTTTCAATAAAAATTAAATATAAAGTATAAAACAAAAATATAATAAAACCAATGAAGATTAATTATTTAACGATTAATCTTTACGTTCGGTATTATACCTAATATGATTGTATACGGTAATCTTTTAAATAATTGCTTACGGTTTAAGTACATTTTATATCTTAACCTTATTTTTTACTCCGATCTTGATTAATAATTGCCGTTTAACTTCAATTTTGATAAACTTTATACTCGTTAACGTTTGCAAGCTAATATGCTATTAAGGTTTCCAGCTAAATAAACCTGCTATCACTATATACATACACGACTGGTTACACGATGCGATCGGAGAGCACCTTCTAAAAACCGTACCCACAGGCGGACCGGATAAAAAACCGTATAGAAATCTTAAACAAGATAATTAATTAATGGAATACCCGTTCAAGTTTAATAAGATTATTAAAAGCAAATAATAATTTTATCCGTAAAGCTCAAAAACAAACTTTAAAAACAAATAAAGAATTACTTTAGCCTTTGTAAATTTTACAGGTACGAATTTTAATTAAATTACTTTTATAATCTTTTTTACGTTACTATTTATAAAAGAAATCATTAAAATAATACGTACGTGACCTAATTCTTAATATACCATACATTCTTTCCGTAACGGATATAAAGTTTTTGTAATAGAATTTTAATTCTATTTAATTACGTAGCCCTCGAAAAAAAAAGCAAAAGAAAAGAAAAACGAAAGCAAAAAAAGGAAGAGTAAGAGAAACGAAAGAGAAATTAAAAATGAATTAAAATAGAAGAATATTATAAAACAATAAATAGATATATAAATAAATTTAATATTATTTTGAAAACGTAATTAATCGGCCTATTTATAAATATACTTTAAATTTGTATATAAAATAATATATTATTGCTTATTGCTAATAACTATGAAAATATCTTAATTTAATTATAGATTTAATGTGACGTAATTTCGATTCTTATATATTTACATCTAATAAATATATAAAATAATATATAAAGTACGTTGACGTTACAGTAACCGAAATTTATACTTATGTTTAAATTGTATATTTACTAAATTTGAAATGGTAGTTATAATGTTGGTTTTTAAATATTAAAAGGAAACCCTCGAAGTTCTGTGAAAGAAAAATGAGAAATAATTCCAGAGAAAATTATTAAAATCCAGGTTTATTTAACCGTAAACTAGAAAGGTTTCGTTTTGAAATTGTATCAATAATTATAGGTATTAATTTCTATTTTATGTGATTTTTTAAGCAGATTCTTGCTTCGGATATTTTAATCTTTCTAATTTCTAATTTTAAATTAAGGAATTTTAATACCGTTTTACGAAGCGTTAACTAACCATTTAATAATTATTCGGTTAGCTAATTTTGAAAATATTACTGCCGGTAAATAATTCATTATGTATTTTATTATACGTTTTTGGTTTTCTCTGTTATTTCGGTATATTTATTTAGGGCTATCTTTCTACGTTAGGAAATATTTAACTTAATGTAAGGTTATTACCTTTTCTTTTCCCGGTTTCTTTTTCCTTTTTTCTGTTTTACTTTCCTATTTTATTATTTTTTACTTTCTTACTTTTTTCCTCTTCTTTTCTCTCCTCTTCTTTTTCCTTGTTTTTCTTTCTCTTTTCCTCTTTTGCTTTTTTCCTTTTCCTTTTTTTTTGTTTTTTTATTGTTTTATTGTTTTATTTTGTTTGTTTTTAAATTTATCCGGCTAAGTTATAGAAATAAAGATTAAACGCGTTATTAAGATCCGTTTGTATTAAGAATATATTATAAATATTTTTTGATTATTTGAACGCCACGTTATTATAGATTAATTATTTACATTTATTTATAATGATATATATTGACGTTTACGACGTATAATTAATCGTAGTTTTTGTATTTGGATATTTGAAAAAAAATATGTAAAAAAATATAAATTTATAACGCAGCTTTGATAATATAATTAATATAACGTAATGTAAGGTAACTATATAGATCCAAGTCTGGAAAACAAGGCTGAGCTAATATACAGAAATTATAGTACGATTAATCTTTATGACAAATATTATATTTAGTATCCTTAAATACGATAACTTTTCAAATAGATTTTTACGGTTTGGATAGATTGCATACCCTAATCTCGTGCGTTATTCCGATTCCGATTGGTGGTTGCCGATAAGCTTTGGCCTTATAAAGAATAGCTTTATACGGTAAACCTTAAAAGCGCATAAAAAACGCATAACCAGCTTTGTAAACCTTGGTTATTTTATGATTAGAAAATCCAGCTTTGATCGTTTTTACGGTTTTATCAACTTTTATAAATTAAGATACGAGTTAAAATAACATGATATGCCATACAAATATAAAATATTAGTTATCCGGAACAGGAAGGTTTCGAGAAAAACCGTCCCGTTTACAGTAATCCATTTGAAAAAAATTACCGTATACTTCAAAACAATCGACGTAACTGTCGATTTAGAAAAATGTTCTAACGAAAATCGATTGTGCTTTTTGATTTTGGGATATAACCTTATGTTCGATACTAAAAATTCGCTTTCCTACGAACTTATTATAAATAACCTCGATTTAACGGAAAAATTACTAACGAAGGTATAAAAGAATAAGGATAATAAAAACAACAAGCTGGACAATTCCGAGATCCAGCTATTGGAACATTGTACGTTAAAGGATTACGAACGTTAGTTTATTGGGCTGCTTCAAACTGCGAGGAACTTCCAGAATTCCGAGAGGAATCGACGTGGATAAGAGCACGACTAGGTAGTTTGCGAAACGGACAAAAGTAGTGAATCTAGGAGTTCAGGTAATAATCTATCATTTTGTCCAAATATATACACGGTTACGTTTTTTCGAGAAGGAAATATAACGTAAATATATTACGGGTTAATGCAGGATATAAGCGAGCCGGCTATATAATCGAGTCGGCCGGGTACTCCGGAGCCTTTTTTAGATTTACGTTAATATTTATAATTTAACAAAAACGGTATAGAACTTAATATAATTTTGAAAACATATTTACTTACTAGCGGTATAAAGTGGAGTAAATTCTCATCCGGATCTAACCGGTTCTAGAAATTATACACTTTATTTTAAAACATCAAAATATTTTATTTAAACTTTTAATAAAACGGTTAATGGTTTATGATATCTTTCAAAACTTCACAACCTCTTTTGTAAATATATATTAAATATAGACGTAATTTTTCCAATTTGCTAAATAATTGCGTTTATGAAATGATAAAAAGATAGGTCCAAGATTTGGGAGTTAAAGTATAAATCTCCTTGTAGCTTCAGAAAAACGAAAACGGTTTTCTAGAAAATTAAAACCGCAATTACCAATAAACCAATATTAATTATATACGAGCCAAAACGTATAATTAATCTAAAAACCAATTTTTCAAATTGTCCGTTAACCGTAATAATCGGATATCGATATAATTAAGAAAGATTTCAACTGATTAATTTTTCTATTTACAAATTAAAAAGAACAAAACTAAATTATGGGATGCTTAATAAAAGGTTTATACCCATTACAAAAGCTTTTGGAAAATTCAGATGTAGATTTAAAAAAGTCCCTATCAAATTAAGATCTACACCGGTTATAATGGCTTTACCCGTTTTATTATTACACGACAACTTATAAAATAATAATTACGATACGCGGAAAAACTAATAAAGTACGACTTTATTATTATCTACTAAAAAAACTCTGAAATTAACAGAGGAGATATCTTTAGCGAATAACCGAACGTAAACAAAAATTAAACAATGTTAACCATAAGATCTTTAATATTATGTTAGAAAAACACCTTAAATTGGGACAAATCATACCAATCGGGGGAACACCGCCTAATGTAAATTAAGAAATATAGCAACATAACGATAACTTGCTTAAGAATTAAAAAATAAACAAAATTCAGATTCTAGAAAGATATTAAGAAAACTATAATATAAAATATATATCAACACCCACTTTATAAATATCTAGAGATCTATAAAGCCTTATAACATCCACAACGTACTTATTACTTTCTTAAAATAAAAATAACAATATAAAGAGTTAAACGAAAATACAACGTTTATAATACAGCAAAAGCTTTACGCACAAACTAGACGGAAAACTGCGACTATTTCCAGCTTTATAATAGCTATAAGATTTAATTCCTATAAATTTCATCATTAAATTTTGCTTATCTAAATGCATAATAACAAAAATATGTTAAGATAATATATTCGTTATTAGGAATTAATTTACGAAACTTTTTTATTTTTTACGGTATAATAAAAACATAAATAAAAAACGAATAATTTACATCATTTTCCGATACATGTTCAAGATACGTAAGCTACGAGCAGAAACTTTGTCAAATAAAAGTATTACGTGAACCTTAAAATTATAACAAAGCTTTATACGATAAATAAACCTAAGCTTTACATTATCCGATGTATTTAAACCTTAAATAAATAAGCAAACGGAATAATTAAAACAAACTCTCAAAACTTACCTACGACGTTATATTAACTACAAATAAAACAATTAAATAATAGAATTAACAATATCGCAGTTAATCTACAATAT
This sequence comes from Monosporascus sp. 5C6A, assembly GCA_004155035.1. Classification (NCBI taxonomy): domain Eukaryota; kingdom Fungi; phylum Ascomycota; class Sordariomycetes; order Xylariales; genus Monosporascus; species Monosporascus sp. 5C6A. The sequence goes on along the minus strand of QJOB01000800.1, from coordinate 264,533 downwards.
TGTTTACGATAAATGTATTAAAATAATCCTAATAAAAACCAATTTCGGTTTTATACTAAGAGTTTTAAAAAAGATATGTAATAATTGATTACTTAACCTTGAAGTTATTTTAACATGAAAACATTTTCATCAATTATATATAAAAATAAAAATAAAACTTGAATTTATACGTAATTAAATTAAAAAGGATTATAATCAAAAAAGGTTAACAAAGTACCTTTTTTCAAAAAGGAATAGAGTTTACTTAACCACTAAAAAAAATCAAAACTAAACGACCAAATTAAAAGTTCGATTTTCAACATATCGGACTATTGAAGTTACTAAGAAAATTTGAAAAAATAATTATAAATTACAATTACCTCTGAGAGATAAGCTTTATGCTATGTTTCATATTTCTTTACTTAAATCAACGAAAGATATTATTAAGTTAACATAAAACTACAAAATAAATTTAAAAAACATTTATTAATATATAAAATAACGAGAATTCTGCGTATACGTAACAAAAGTGATTTACTAAGTTTTTAATTAAATAAAGAAATTACCTAAATTACGAAGATATCTCAAAACAGCCGGAAAATCTTATAAATGTTTAAAACCTGATGAAATACTTTTATTAACGACGTCGGAATCGCCAAAAATAACACTTTAATTTATATCGTCTATAACGGACAAACTTACAATAACGTTCTCAATCCAATCGGTTATCGAAACATTTTATACCGATAATATCGCCTTGGCCTTAAACGATTCCTGCCGTTTCAACTTATTTAAATCCTTAACCCCGTAATAAATTATCTTAAGAGCTTTTTTTCGTAAAAGTTTCTTTTATTTGCAATAACGTTACAAGCAGGCTAACGTTTTAAAAAGGAATATTTTAACTTTTTCCTTCGCTTATTTAGTTCGATCTTTTTTATAAAAAACGTAGAATATTCCTTGCAAATCCACTTTACCAAAATTGCAATTTGCGTATTTGTTTTCTATATAAAAGCTACAATAAGCTTTAGTATCCGTAATAATGTAAGGTCAAGTGCTATTAGGTATCTAGCGATATACAAACTTACTGGCTTACTATATACATACACGACTGGTTATACGATGCGACCGGGGGGCACTTTTTAAAAACCGTACCTATAGGCGGGCCGGATGAAAAAACCGTATAGGAATCTCGAACACGATAACGAATTAATGGAATACACGACATTTAATTGGTCTAGTCCCCACTAGCCTAACGCTTCAATTGGTGCCGACACGATTTAGAAACGCAAGCGATTCCGTGCTAGTCCGTACGCTGGGCTTGGCATTACCCAGAGCACGCTGTCCCAAGCTGGATTCGAACCAGCTGTCTTTCGCAAGCTGTTGGTTGCCCAGACTTACAGCAAGCGGAACGAGACACCCAAGCTCACGACTACTGAGCTATTGGGACGTATCCGTAATAATACGATTAAAATATTTAATATAAAAATAACCCGAATAACCAGATATAGCTATATCAAATTTATTAATAATACGAATAAGACTTTTATAACAATTCGAATTAAGATTTTGTTTTTTTCTATTTTTAAAAGTACGACCTAACATAATAAACAAATCGGAATATAAGGAAAATAAAAGGTAAAAAAACGGTTATTTACTAAAAATAACAAACAAATTAATTTTTAAAAATAAGGATCTGGAAAGGGAAAATCGTGTTATAACCCAGCCAGACTTAGTTTGCTCAAACGGTTAGAATTAGAAAAAAAAGACCAAAAATAAATTACGTAACCAAGCTATAATCAAACACGGTCGGTTCGACTATATTTAACTTATAGTTAAACGTAATCGGTTTGACTATATTCGATTTATAGTTAAACATAGTTAGTTGGATTATATTTAATGACGGCAAATTAAAACAATATATACGTTTGTTATTTTTCGTAATTTTAGATCATACCAACTTGTAATATAATTTGGTTAGTTAAATACAATTTGTTATTTGTTATTATTAAACTTAATTGATTTATTCGTTATTATTTAATTTTCTATACTATTACTAATAATTTAAACCCGTACGATTAAGTTTAGTAATTGGTTAACTAACAAGCGGTTATATTATTATAATATCGTAAATATAAATAACTATTAAGAAAATACGAAATTACTAGGATATAATAAATGGGATTATGAAATAATTCTTAAAAAGGCATTTTACGGAAGTTTTATTTTATTTATAATTTAAATAAGAGAAAGTTATATACGTTACGATAATATTTTACAAAGAGATTTATAAAAAAATAAATATATTAATAGATATTTTTTACTAAATATCCTATAAGGCAACCTCCTCACCAACGGGCCACCCCATTAACAGGCCACCCGTTTTTGAAGTTATCGTAATTATAACTTTTTAATTTAAATATTAATATCTTAACAACTACGTAAATAATTGACTTTATATTAACGGTTACGTATAATTATGTAATAAGAATTGTTATCGTTATTTTCTTTGTTTTCGGAAGGCTCGTTTTCTTTTTGACTTTGCCAAGTAACAGTGGAACGTCTTTTCGCAAAAGTTTTAAGCCTTACTTTTACTTTTTTTATTAACATTATTTTTACGAAAGTTTTATTTATTTCGTGTTATACTTTTTTATGTTTTTTAACTTTTGCTTTTTTAAAGGCGGCAGTTAATTAATTGTTATGTACCTCGTCGGCGGAAAGTTTGTTCGTTTTTCGTTAAGAGCTTTCGCCAATTTACGGAACAAAAGGCGTATAGTGGGATTTCCGAAGATTGGGTTAACGTTTACCAGGTTTTTCTCGATTCGAATTAAATCCCTGGATAATTTAAATGTTTTGACATTTATAATAACTAGTTAGGTAAGGAAGTCAGGGCGTATTGGGGTAATAATCGATTTCGGAATAGGTGCGTCCGTTACTTTCCCCCTTTTCTTCACGTATTTGTTTTTTAATATTTTCGCTTTGTTAATAAAACGTAAACTTGTTGCTTTTTAACCTTTTAAAATGTATTTCGAAGTTATTATAACTTTGTTTTACGTCTTCGAAAGCGCTTAGAGGAAGTTGGTTTTATCTATAGCTTCGGACGCCTGTTTATAGCAGCGTTCGCGGAACTAGTAGCGGAACTTCTACTTTAAGGTAGCAAATATACTTACATTAAAAAGCTGTAAAACATGGGAAGCGTAGGTAAGCAGGAAAATAATATAGATCTTGTTTTCAAGGCATATTTAGATAAAGTCTTCGCTAATATGGCTGTTATAGCTGTCGATAACTAGGAACCTTTATTCATTAAGGTCCTGAGGTTTAATATTAAAAATGAAAACCTTACGAAGCTATTTTAACCCGATTTCGGTATTCGTTTAACCGTTTTCTAAATTGGTAAAATACCAGCTTTCGTATGCTTTATTATCCGAATCGGGAAACTATTATTGTTATACGTTAACGCTGCTGAAAATAACGAAAAATAACAACGAACGCCCGTTAATACTCAGGCGCTGGGCGAAATAAATAGCGCACCCTACCGCCAACCCCTGTAAAATACCATGCAATTTATATATAAATCAAGAGACAATCAGGGTTATATGCGACACCATGTAGATAAAGCTTTAAAATGCTTTTCATGATAACTGTAGCCGTTAATCTAATAAGTTATACGATGTTTTTCGCAAATAATGAAGTTATTTTGTTATTATGTTATTAAATAACTATAACCTTCTACCGCCCTTTATTTATTATATTCCGCTTTTCTTTATCATGGTTTTAATACCTCTAGTTTTAGCTAGCCGTACTATTAGCGCTTATAATTATTACCCAAAAAGTCTAAGCGTATTGAAGAAAAAATTAAGAAAAAGTTTTACCACGATCGCGAAGCTTCGCTCTTTATGATGGTGCAAAAATATTATATCATCGTCATCGATATTGTTAAGTTATGGTAGACTGAAACCACCATGACAGAGTGCGTTTTGAGCCTAGCTAGAGTAGTGCGCCATTTATTTCGCCTAGCGCCTGATACTAATACCTGCGATTATAATGATTTACTTTTTTTAAAGGCATTTTTTAAGAAAAGAGATTTTCTGAAGATTTTTCCAAAGACGAAAGCGTTCTTTCCCATACTTTCCATTATTTCGATTTTATCTACATTAAATCGGTTCTTCTACTTAATAGCTTTCGGCAGGACGAAACGATCAAATAAGACGTTAATAAAGGCCGAGAAGATGCCATTTAAACGTTTATAATTAATCGTCGTACTTTTGACAGTGCTAATTTCAAAATGACGACGCAGAGATCGAGCTACTAAACCTTTTCTTAAACGTTCGGGGCTGCCGTTATTAATTAAAAGCCGCTGTACGTATAAGCGAAATCGGGAATAGGGTGGCGTATAGTTTAAATAACTTTGTACGATAACCTAATTAGTTAAAGCTTTTTGCTAGATTCGTAATAATTTCTAACGAACTTTATTAACTTTTTCTTTCGTCGACATATCTTCGACATGGCGTGTTATATATTGTCTGGTAACGTCGTAACCCTTAAAGGTTCAACGTAAGGATTTCCTACGTTTGATTTCGTTAATCGCTCACGCCGTACGGAATTGAGCTAAGAGCTGTATATCGTTCGAAAACACGAATTCTGATAAATAAGAAGATAATTACTTTAATTTTTTAACGCGTTGTTAAGACGTCTTTTATAAAAAAAGAATTCAGTAAGTGGATCAACGCGCTACGCGGGTGTGGGATGGCCCGTTGATGGGGTGGCCCGTTGGTGGGGGGGTTGCCTTATTTTTTATACCGAAAAAAAACGGAAAGTTACGATTAGTTATGAATTACCAACATTTAAATAATATCACATCAAAAAACCGTACGTTTTTGTTTTAAATTATAGAAATAGAGAACTCTTTGTAAAGAGTTCAATTGTTCACTGCGCTATATTTGTAAAACGGATATAACTTTATTTATATTAAAATGAAATATAAATTATCAATGGTATTTAAAACGAAATACGGATTATACGACTATTTGATTAACTTTATAGAATTTACCAATAACCCAACCATATTTTAACGAATAGTTAATTATGTATTACGAGGATATTTAGATATTTTTATCATTTGTTATCTCGTCGACATTTTAACTTTTTCGAAAACAGAAAAACAATATATAGAATATGTATATATATTTTTATAAATACTATAAAACGTTGTGTTAATCGTTAACGCAAAAAAGAATTACTTTTATATATAAAACGTTAAATACCTTAAATAAATTATTACTTTAGGTTCCCTTATAATAAACCTTAAAAGATTATACTAAGTACAAAATTAAAGAAATCTAATATTATTAAAAAAGTACAGGCTTTTTTGGATTCGTTAATTACTATAGAAAGTTTTTTAGAAATTCTAATACAGTTATTGTATGATTAACGAACATTATTAAAAAGAAACGACAATTTTAGTAAATAGAGATAAGTCGGGATACTCTCTCACGTTCTACCCCGCCAAGCGCGCCAATATTTCCTATACAAAATCGACAAAATCGCATATTTATAACTAATTAACAAATGTAGATACAAAGAAACGACAACTTGAATTAAATTAAGTATTAATTAATAATCATAATACATAAATATAGAAAAGCAATTTTTACAGTAATCTTATTAAATCAATGGTTAAATAATGAGATTTTTTTCTTAACATTTTTCGATACAAATTACTAGAGAATGTGTTAAGGTATAAAAAACTATATATCTTAATAATATTTAAATCTAGGTTTTTTAAACTTTTATATAATAAACCTTGGTCCAGTAATATCATTATGTTGAAAAATACCTTTAAAGGTATTTTTCTATAGAAAATTCGTTTCTACCGTGTTTATATATAGCTATAACTTTTTATTTACAATATATATTTACATTAGCCTTTCGGTAATAGGTATCCTTCTTCCTGAAGTAAATACTATTTATTATTATAGTAATAAGTATTTTATTTAATTAAATATTGAAGTGTTAATATTACTAGCCAAATGTAGAATAAAATCGTTTTAAATATTTTACGTTAAATTTATTACGTAAGCCATTTTGGTTACTTTTTGTGTTTATTAATTTCGCAGCCTGAATGTAATTGGTTAATGAAAAATGAAATCTTTTTATTTACCGTTTCTATATAATATAGAAGGCCCTTTTGAAGATGTAGAGATTTCGGCGATTTGTATGGAAAATGGTGGCGCGTTGGGGGAGGTCGACCGTGAACGAGGGTCTCGACTTAGCAAAAAGAGCTTTTTAAGAAATTAAGGAAGTTATTACGAAATAACCAGTATTAGTTATGTATAACCCATAACGATTTATCGAATTCGAAACCGATACTTGAAATTACGTTTTAGGAGCGGTAATTGGATATAGAAACAATAAAGAAGTACTTTACTATATTATGTTTTATTTTCATAACTTTAAAAAGGTAGAATTAAATTACGGCATACCAGATAGAGAATTTATAGCCATATTATACGACTTTCGAAAGGTTAGATATATTTTACATCGTAATATATACCAAATTAAAGCTTATATAGATCACATAAACCTTATAAGGGTTATTACGACGAAAAGATTAACAAAACAATAGTTACGTTACGTAATAAAGCTTATTAGCTATAATCTTATTATTATTTACAGACAGAATTCAGAAAATAACAAACCGGATATTGAATTGGAACGGGCAATTTAAAGTTGTTATATATAAAAAGTTTTGATTAAAAGCTTGGAAAAAGGAATATCGGGCGTTTTTTACTTGCTATGGAAAATACATATAAAAGTTAGAAGGTTAATATTTTATAGACCATCGCCGACCCACTTAGCGTTGCAGCCCAAAACAGCTAGAAACGGCTCGAAGAAGTTAGAGCAGCTGCAGCTGCTAGCAGCTGTAGTGTTCTCTATACCATTTTAATTCTCTCTTTTTATAGCGAAAAGTTCCTAACGACGCTGCAAAATAATAAAAAACAAATTCCAGGTTTAAAAAGCCAGAAAAAGAAAATCGGGGTACATTACATTATCTTTTACTAGGCAAATCCTATACAACTTTATCAAATTAATTTTTAAAGAGATTTCCCTAAACCGGATCCTCTTAAACCTTATTCCAAAAGCTTTGCAAAGCTGTTTGTTTCTATTTCTTTAGCCTCAGGTTCCCAAAACCTGTTAGAGCTTCGCCTATTATGCGCCGGTAACATATAAAATCTTTCGAACATTTTAACTTCAAATTCTATATAAACCTAACTAATTAACATATATCCTTTTTAACCTGCGCTTTCTTTTAGCCGGAAATTACTACTATATTTTTTCATATCAATGATATCAAATTTTAAAAGTTATCTGCTAAAAAATATATACGTTACCGCTTTTTACGATAGCCGTAACTGGGATTAATTTCAGGATATCCAAGTTCTGTTTTAAAATTATATGCAATTTTCAGACCATAATTATTTTCTGTTCTGTTTTATTTCGTTCGTTCGTATTCGCAATAATGGTAAGTCGTTAATTAAGCGTAGAAAATCGACGTTTCGGAAATAAGGGTTTTCCATAACTTACCTATTAATAACTATCTGTAACTCTAATTAACTGCTACTTAAATCGAAAAAACAAAACGTTACGGTTAAACAATTATGTATAAAAGTATCGGAAACGACCTAATCGGTAACTAGAATAACTAGTCTTATTAACGCAACTAACAGAAACAAACTGCTATAGCTGTAGCTGTAGCTATACCTATAGCTGTAACTGCAGTTAGCTATTACCTTGATTATCGGTAATTATAGTTAATAACGGACGGTAGGGACGTTTCGGCAAAGAAAATGTATGCGTACTTATCGGAATCGACCTAATTAAAAAAAGAATAACTAATCCCGGCAACGCAGCTAATGAAAACGTATTATAATTGCTAACAGACCTTTCATAGATATTGAGTAACGGTGACAATGGCAATAATGACGTCACAGTTATATCAGCAATGTTAGGATAATAACGATTATTCTAAATAAATAAGGTTAAATACGTATGTATATAAATTTATATGCAGATATGTCGATAAAGTCCTTATCTAAATAGCTATAGCCATTCGGCAATACGGCGAAAAGTTTATTAACTTGGCTATCGTAAGCTATAACTAAATACGGATAGAAAAAACGTATTCGTATAGAAAACTAAATACAGACAAATCGGAATTGTTGTAATTAAAACGAAATAAACCCATTTCGACAGCTTTTAATATATATGGGCTGTTGTTAACGACGTAGTAGCGGCTGAAAGGCAAATAACTGTCGACGTAACTAATTAGAATTATAATTAAAAAGTAACTACAGATTATTTCCAACAGAAAATGTATAGAAAACTGTCGGAAACGTCTCGATGAGAATGCTTAAAACAAACAGCTATTTGGACTTTAAAAACGTGTCCCCGAAATAAAAAACGAAACGGAAAAAACTATCAAAAAAAACGACGATAAATAATAAAACGCCGTTAAAAACAACCGATTAAAAATATTCTACATACAAAATAATTAAAAAAACCTTTTTCGAAAATCGTAAGTTATTTCGGCAGCTAACTAGAGCCAGTCTCCTTACCAAAAGATATCAACTAAATTGGGTCGGAGTAATTCAAAGCTGTTACATACAGAACGTTTTAATTAAAAGCTTAAAAAAAGAAATATCGGCCGTTGCTTATTTGCTATGGAAACTACAGATAAGAATTAGTAAGTCAGCATTTTATAGACCATCGCCGACCCACTTGGCGTTATAGCCTAGAGCAGCCAGAAACGGCTTAAAGGAGCTAGAGCAGCTGCAGCTGCTAGCATCTGTACTGCTCCCCATACTATTTCAATACCTTAAATAAACAACTAAAGTTAGAAAAAAAGCTTATTAAATTTAATAAATGATTTTTAATATTATATTAAAAAATCATTTTAAAACCTAATAAAGGGTAATAATTAAATAATAATAATATAGCAATCATTATAAGAAAATACGAAAATATAATAAAGAACTGCCAGCAAAATAGAAATAATATAAATAATAAGTATTAAATTAATATTAATACTATTTAATGTGATATATATATGAATAATAATTTTTTAATTATTTAAAAATAAAAATAAAATTTAAGCGTTTATAAGAAACCTATATATTCTTTTATATAAAAGAATAAGTACAGAAAATATAACAATAATGCAATATATACAAGATAATGTGTTATTAAGGTTTCTAGTTATAGTACTAGACCTGCTACCACTATATACATATACGACTAGCTGCACGATGCGACCGGGGAGCATTCCCTAAAAACCATACCTATAGGCTGGCCGGATGAAAAGCCGTAGAGGAATCTTGAACACGATGACGAATTAATGGAATACACGATGGTTTTTGATTGGTTACTAAAGCTTAACCCCCCAGCTAGCTCCAGCTCCAACCACTCCAATTGGTACCAATACGGTTGGAAATGCAAGCGCTTCCGCTAGTCCATGCGCTGGGCTTGGCGTCCCAGGCACGCTGTTCCAAGCTGGATTCGAACCAGCTGCCTTTCGCAAGTTGTTAATTGCCGAAGCCAATAACAGGCGAAACGACGTACCGAAGCTCGCGACCACTGAGCCATTGGGATAACGCAATATATACAACGAAATTAAGTTACAACAATAGCGACTTTACGGAAACCTAGAACCGTTATTAATCGCAAAACAATTATAGAACTCGATTACTTTCGACTTTATTACCAGGCTATTATTTTTAAAGGATTCTATTAGAGGAATATATTACTATACCATATTTATAATTGTGGTTTAATTTATAAAGTGTTCTTATTTCTTATTATATAACGAAAATACGAATAGTAAGAAAATAGCATAAAGTATTTTTAAATATATAACTAGCATAAATTGATTATTTATAAAAGTTATTTTGAATAAAGGAATGGCTTTTATATTAAGGTTTTAGTAACGCTTAACGGCATAATTTAGATTAAAATATTAATTATTAAGCGTTATTAAATTCTAAATAAATAAATAAATAAAAAATACGAATTAATTATTAAAAGCGTACTTACGATATTTGTTAATTACAACCAATATAACAAAATTAATAAATTACTAGTAATATAATATAGTTATAACATAAATTATTATAAAGTATTAAAATTATTATAACGAATATGAATTCTAATTTTACATTAAATATTTATCAAAACGTATATAAAAAACCGGCTAATATAAAAGCTATCCTTATAGCTATAGCACTTAATAACATTCTTAATTTTTAAACGTACCTACAGGCGGGCCGGATGAAAAACCGTATAGGAATTTTAAACACGATGACGAATCAGTAAAATACACGATGGTTTGATTGGTTTAGACCTTACTAGCCCAACCCTCCAATTAGTACCGACACGATTGGAAAACGCAAGCGCTTCCGCTAGTCTGTGCGCTGGGCTTGGCGACTCAGGCACGCTGTCCCAAGCTGGATTCGAACCAGCTATCTCTCGCAAGTTGTTGGTTGCCCAGACCTACAACAATACCCAAGCTCGCGACCACTGAGCCATTGGGACTTGCCGGATTGTATATATTATATATTAACTTATATACGTTCCTTTTAGTTAAACGTACCGGTATTAAAATAGTATCGGTTTATTTATTTTATATAACGGTTTTAAAATTCCGTTATAACGTTGTAACGCGTACGAAAACCTATTTTAGCTTATTTATATAGTATGAAATATTATTATATTGTTATTATTACGCGGCCGTTTTAAAGGCGTTTAAGTTATGAAACGGTTCTTTTTTATATTAAGATAAAATCCGTAATTAACGAAAAACGGCGAAATATTAATAATTTTTGATACGTAATTAATATTAACGGATTTAATTAAAAAAAGTTAATTTACCTCGTTATTTTAATAAAAGTGCCGGCAAATGTCCTGCAATTCTGGAGACTGGGAGGAGGAGGTTGCTTGCTCTTGCTATCCTAGAACTGGAGGTGGGGGGGCAGCCACATATAGGCTTCAGCTCCTTTGTCTTGCAATCCTAGGGCCACATCAAAGCCCTTTGACTCCTTTTACCGCTCTTTCCAACAAATCATCTCAACTGCCGACAAAAAGCAATAATAACCTTTCAGCTATTGTTTTATAATAACGTTTATTACCTCCGTCTGGCCGTCGGTTTGCAGGTAATATGTAATCGATACGCGTAACTTAACATTTAAGGGTTAATTTAATTGTTTTTAAAAAATAAAAATAAATTATATACCTTAATTAAATATTATCGTCGCCGGTATATTATATAAGCGGTATACGTCAGAAACGAAGGCGTTAATAAAGGTTTTTATGGATATATCCATTACGGGGGGGAAACAGCGCATTTTTGTAAAACGATCGATTATTACGAAAACGTATTTATAAGTTTTCCCGAACTTTTCGTAAGGTGGTAATATGCCAATATAATTTACTGATATATCGGTTTTCGGGCACAACGATACCGGTAAAAAGTTAAGAAATTTAATAAATAAAGTTTTAAATACTTTAATCCGGCGGCAGAAATGGTAGTTTTGTATAAATGTAGTTACATTTCGGGGTAAATATAGCTAGTAATAATTTTGCCGCAACAAGTCGTATATTTTGTAACGGCCTAGGTAACCAGCTAGCGTTACGTTATAGTTACGGTATAGGATTTAAAGCTTAAGTACGTCGTCGTTTAAGATAAATAACTTATTCCGGATATAAATACGTTTTTATACCGCTTTATAATCGGTTTTTGCAACTTTGAATTTCTTACGGATATTTTAGTTGAAACGTTTATAAACTAGGTCTGTTAATGTAATTAAAATATTATTAACTAATTGGAACGATTTATAAAAATTATCGATAAGTACGTTTATTAATTTATTAACATTTATAACGTATGCTTTTGAAAAACGGCATTATAGGTTTAATAAAAATATTATTTTATATTATTACGTGATTTTCTATTAGTTTTATTACTGCAATGCGCCGTTTTATGCCAGGTTAACATAATAAAACGTTTAAGACCGTAATTCTTTTTCCAGGTTTATAAGTTATCTAAAATCGAAAATTATTAAAAACTTTAAATTACCGAACTTAACGTTAATTTAAAAGTTTTATAATAACGAAATATTAAAGGTTTTTATAATCGGTAATAATTTCGACAAGGTTTTCGGTTTCTTATAATTTCGGATCTTATTTTTTTAAAATTCTTAATAATAATTAATAATTTTTATCTCAAATTTCGTAATTATATTCGGCTAGGTTATGCTTAGCCGAAAAAAAAGCAACGGGTTATAAAATACCTTACGAGTTATATTAAGAAAAAAAACCCTTTATCGCCTAGTTAAAAACGTTAGTTTTTAAAACCGTACGACCTTAAAAGTCGTAATAAGATAATATTAAGGTTATTAAAAAGGCATTTTTAAATTAGCGGAACGCTTTTTTAACGTCGGTTATTAAAAAGCCCGTTTATTTACTCTTAGTTATTAAAATAATAAAAACTATAGCAACTTGCAAAAAATCCTTAATAAATTAACTCTAAAAGTTCGCGCAACCGACAAAACGTTATAATTGACGTAATATTTTAAAAGTTTCCTATTACTACTTAACCTTTAATTTTTCAGGGTTCATAACAATACTGTTAATAAAAATTAATAAACCCAAATACCGTATTTTCGTAACATTAAATTCGCATTTGCAAATATTTACCGTTAACTTTACGTTTACGAAACGACGGAGTATTTTACGTATATAACCTTTATGCTTCTTTGTGTTTTTGCTATAAATAAAAACGTTACTAAAATAAACTATGACATATTTATTTAAAAAGTCGAATAAGGTATAATTAATATAATATTAAAACAAACTCGAGACGCCGGTTATGCTAAGATTTACCATTCAGCATTCGAATAAGCCGAATTTTATTATAAATGCTATTTTTTATTTATTTTCTTAGATAATACGTAAAAAGTTGAAAACCGTTACAATGTCAAGCTTGGCATATATACGTACCGAACAAAAGGTATTTAAAGTTTCGCGGATTAAAGAAATTAAATAATAGTTTTTTACTGTAACGTTATTAAAGCCCCAGTAAATTAACGTAAATACATACGCCACCCTTTAGTTTTTTAGCAAACAAAATAAAAGCTATTACAAAAAAAACTATTAAAGCAGATAACGCCCTTTTCCATATAATTATCGATATATTTCCGTACTGGCAATAACCTATACGGTAACATAGCTCACGTCCGGCTTTACACAAACGTCTAACCTAAAAATAACTCCATTTTATAATCAGAAAGTCAATACGGCAATAATTCGTGGGCTTTGCTAAAAATAAACGCCTTTATTAAGTCGTAATATTCTAATAACAGCTTTTCTAAAATTTCGGTTATCATTACGGGTAACTTGCCGACAAGGTATTTATATATATACTCTTCAGTAACGCGGCATAATCAAAACGCTTTAGCTATCCAGTTAAGAAAAACCCGTAACTTAAAAGTATAATATCCGGATTAACGTTATCGTTTTAAATAAAAATGCGACAAAAACTACACTAAATACTAAAAACGTTATTTCGTTATCTAAAAGTAACTAAAAAGGCAAAGCTGTTATTTCCCGCAAAACATCCGTAAAAACAAAGAACTTTATTAAAAATATAAAATCAACCATAACATCTTTTAAACGGCAAAACGTTAGGAAGTTAATAACGCAAAAAAACCACACCTGGACCGGCTCGTTACGATCTTGGAAAAAAAAAAGTAAAGTAATAAACATGGGGTTTAAGTTTATTAAAATAAAAGCTGGCGGAAATTCCGATACCGTTTCGCGATCGATGCGTATAATTCCCGTTATCCAATCGATATCTAAGTTATATCTCCGAAACTAAGGTAACTTTAAGATAATATTAAAACCGTTTAAAAATTACCGATATAAAATAAATTTTTTATAACAAAACTTATACGGAACTGTAATATATATATATAAATAACGGAACCGGTTACTGTACCGTTTATTAACCGGAATTAACGAAATTAAAAAAAAGTTATTTTGGCACATAAAGTTATTATTAATAAATCCTGTAAGTAAATAACCGCAATCGATTATAACTTACGCCGGTAATAATACGTTATCGGAAAATTACAACTAAAACGAAAACGAAAAAAATATACTAAAACTTATAAAACATATATATAAATCGGATTTATTATTATTTTAATAATTTAACAAAAACCTTTTATTACGATTTATTGTGAAAGTTTATTTTTTCTTTACGGCGTACCGTTACCGTTACGAAATATAAACGGCGTATTTTTTATAATTAATCATGGTTACCGATTAAGGCAGATAAAAAAATAATATTCCTTTTTTTCGCAATATATATATAAATTTATCTTACGCCGGCGTTACGTTTCCTCTTTACTTAAAAAATTACGCAGGCCGTTTTTTTTAATCGTTATAACGTTTAACTATATAGGTTCTAATTCGGGCCTTACGGATGTATTACCTTGCCGTTACAGTACTAAGGTATAATTACTTAAATACTTTATTTTACGTTTACGGAAGGCCCGGTTTGATATATTATTAAAAAGGTTTTAAACAGATATATTTAAACTACGTAATCTTCTGGACCCGGACGTTATATTTATAGTATAAAAGCTTTTTATAACGCTCCGTTAACCTTTAGCTATAATGTAATAACGCGTAAAGTTAACGGCTGCCGGTTTTAATCGGTTAATTATATAGAATTATCGATAAAGTTAACAAACGCAATTAACTTTTGCTTTGAGGTTTCAAAGTTTTTATCAGCTTATATTAATATATCGACCGCAATATAAAATTAATCCAGAAATAATAATATATCTCTTACGTTACGTTAACTATACAATTATGCTTTAAAGTTTAATAATAATACTATTATTTTATTAACTTTATCGCGTACGCGTAAATAAACGGTTTTTTTAAGTTTTTATACAGCGTATATAATACGGTTAATTAACGAAAAATAAACGTTCCGGTTTATGGTAAGATTTAGGCGTATTAAAAACTGCCAATTAATATATTTCTTTTAACGGAGTATCGGGTCCTTAACGTCCCCTTTATATCCCGCAAGTTCGAAACCGTAAAAGCGTTAACTTTCCGATATACCAAAAACAGGTTATGCTGCTTATAAAAGATAACCTTAAAAAATAAACTATAAAGCCGTTAAAAAAGGCCTTATTACTACGTTATAAAAAGTTACGGCTTAACGCGCTAACTATTTTGCAATTACTAAACGCTTCCGTAATAACGCATTTTCAATAATTTCGTTCCGGGCCTGTTATAAGGATTTTTAGGTAACAGCTAGTTATTTACGAAACTAATAATTTTTATACAATAAATATATTATTTTTTAAAACGATTACTTCGCGGTTATAATGCGTTTCTATAACTTATTCTTTTCGTACTATAAGCGTTTATAGTTATTTTCGAAATTTATAAAAGTATCCTTAAGGATTTTTTAAAGTTGCTTATTTACCTCAAAAAGCCGGTTTAATAATATAAAATCGCATATAATTCGTACTATAATAAAAATTAAATAAACAAATCTATAAAAAGTTTTTAAAAATTCGTAAGTCGAAGTAATAACGTTATATTACCGCTTTATACTTAATCGGGAACGGAAATATTAACATTTATAATGTTTTCTTTTAAAGTTAAGATATTTAATAAAGTTATATCAACTTCCAAGATTCGATTACCAAGTAAGATTATAATAAAAAGACGACGGATTAACAGCAGACTTGAGATTATACAGAATCGTGGTTAAAACGAAGAAATATAAGATACCGTAAAAGTTTGTTTTTGAAAATGCAACAAACTGTTACGGTATTAATCGTTTTTTAAGTTTAGGTAAAGTATTCTATTATTCCAAAAGGAAAAAAGGATGTGATTACCTAATAAGCGCAAAACACCGACGTATATATAACGTTACGGTAGCTTAGCTAAGCCGTAACGCTAATACCGTAACAACAATAAGTTTATAGCAGCTCGTTAATCAGTAATTAGAAAGCACGCCAGGGTTTGTTTTACTTCCTTTATAAATTAATCTATCTTTTACGTAATTAGGTTATTCGTACATTTATATATACGGTTAAATTTTCCTGTTAAAAACTAATTAAAATAATTTTTTTCCTTAATTATGTTAATTAAAGCTATATTAAAAGTAAGCTTTAACGGAGTTTTATTCGGAAATATCTAACAATATTAAACCAGACTGTAAAAAGCCCTAAACACGGTTTATAGCGTATTTCTTAAGCATCTAACCTTTCGCGTTTCGCTTACTAATGCTTTTATCCGTATTAAAACCTTTACAACTGCCTTATTTTTGTCCTTATCCAGGGCTTCTATCTTACAGTTAACGGTTAAAAGGTTTGTTATTTTTTTATTCAGCATTATCTTAATTAATAAGGACCGTAAAAACCCTGTATAAAGTTAGATATTATTTTAAACGTCCGTAATATAAAAAAGAAATAAGTTATAGTCTAGTAATCTTTTTTAAAAAGGCGTAACCGTGTATATATTTAGATAAAATAATAGATTGCTACTTTAACTCTTAGTTTCACTAACCCCTTTCCGTTTCGCAGATTGCCTAATCCCGAACAAGCTTTAATTTATATTAATTCTTGTCCGAATTCTGGAAGCCCTTTGTTATCCTGTGGAGTTTGGCAAATTACCGCTTGTATTGTTTTAACGTGTATTGTTTTAATAACTGCATTTCGGAATTTTCCAATTCGTTGTTATTATCCGCCTATAGTTTTATTAGCAGTACTTTTGCCGTAGTAAGATTACGCCGTATAAACTATTCGGAAGGTCGGTTATTTCTATTTTAGAAATTTATGTAATATCCGAAAATAAGGAGCCGAATTCGATTTTTTTATAAAAAAGATTTTTTAAGTCGATAATGACGTTGACGGCCTTAGAGAATCCGGTGTTTTTATCGGGATTAATTATTATAAACGTAATGGTTTCTGCGCGAACCTTTCCGTTATAAAGAACCGATATCGTATATTAGGAATTACGTGATATATTATACTTAGTTATTGTTTTGATGGATGGGAATTTAAGAAGCTATGGAAACGATCGAGGTTGGAATTCCTAACCGTAAAACTGTCGAGGGCTTACAAAGCTTTTTATGCGCTTTTAAGGTTTATTTTTAAGATTTATCATATAAAGCTATTATTTATAAGGCCTTTAAGAACCCTGCTAAACCTTAGCGGACATAAGGTTTACCAGGGCGGAAGCTTGTTAGTAACTACGTATTAACCGGAATCGGAATAAGGTATGGGATTAAGGTATTGTTACGGTACTAGCGTTGCGGCTTAGTTAAGCTACCGCAACGCTATATCTACGCCGGCGCTCCGCGCCTACTAGGTAGTTTTGCCCTTTCTTCCTTATGCAACAACAGAATACTTTCCCAAGATCTAAGAGACGATCAACGCCGTGACAGATATGTAATTTATTTAAATCGTAAAAATTATTTGAAAAATTATCGTATTTGAAGATATGAGGTATAATATCTATCGTGAAATTTAATCGTGGTATGATTTCTATATATTGACTCAGCCTTGTTTTCCAGGCTTTAACCTATATAGTTACCTTGCATTGTCCAGTAATCCAAAAGGTTAGCCGTTACTTTTTGGTAATTAATTGTTTCATTATTAATTTCGGCCTTTTTTATTACTTAAAAATTGAGAATCCAGGTTTTTACGATTAGAACTAAAGCTATATATAAATCGATAACCTATATAACTACAATTGTGTCTTTAAAACGCTGTATTACTATTTTTAAACTATTATATATTATCATTTTACAATTTCTTCGTTTAATTTCTTACTTAGCTTCGCCGTTTATTTTAGCCTTTTTTAATATTTTCGTTAGGTATTAATCAGGAATCTGATACCGGACATCTTACCGGATTCAGCCATCTTGGTGTAGCTGTTCCGTAAGTTCTTTCCTAGAAAAAAACTTATATTTTTAATCGCTGGAAATACGAACTCCAGGACTTATTTCGTAAAGTCGTTAATACTTTTTCGAAAAATATCGTATTTGCAATCTTTGTAAATATACGACGTAAAATCCTAATTCTAAACTTATCTGGTTTTAGTTATTAACTTAAAAGTATTTATTAAACAACCCGCATAATTAATTTGTTCAATTATTCCTTTCAAAAAATAAAAATAAAACTGCTAAGGTATTAAACCACGTTATATAACGAATTCGTCTTTTTAAATAAAAGGTTATTTCGGGTTCTATAAATCTAACAAACCATCGAAATAACTAATCAAAATTGATAAAGTCTTAAATATTAAACGCGCACGCTTTAAATTAAAATTCGCTTTTAAAGCAGTTTTAATTCTTAAGTTCCTTGTAAATAACGGGGAACGTCGGCGGTACGGTTGTTATTATTATTATTAAAAGATATTAAGATAATTACTACTGGTATACAGCCTATATCGTCTTAACAACATCTAATTAATTAGTAATTGCTTAAATTAAACAAATAAAACTTTTAATTATTAGATATAGGGAATATCAGTTACGTTATTATATTGAACTAATTGCGTAAATGCTTCGTATACGCACTGCTTTTATATAGCCTAGTAACGGAACAATCCTTTAATCAAAACGTAGCCCTTTTTAGTTAAGGTGCTATAGCATACCTGGCTAGCTAATACCACTTTTTAAAAAGTAAGCGGGACGATTGTTTTAAATAGAAGCTTACTTGTTTTAAATAAGTAAGCCTACTTTTATAATCAAGCTTAACCGAACCTTTTTCTTATTAACCCGAAGCTAAATAACAGAATAAGAATAAAAGTATAGAAAATGCAGCCGAAGATTTTTAACTTATATCCGGGATTTATTTTGAAGATTTTGTCACGTTTTATAAGCCGGTATTTAAAGCTACAGATTTCTACAGAGGATTAACCACAGCTGCGCCGCAGGCGTAGCTACACCTTCAAAGCAAAGAAAATAATCATAGTGGGGCAAAGCCGAGACGGCAAGCCTATCTCATACGTGGTACTAAGTTATAGGTAGCCTAAAGATTTTAACAGGTCCTGGCTCTGGCAACGAGGCTCAGGATCTTCGACGTTATAATGAGTTATCTAACACATAACACAACATAGGAGAACCTTCTCGAGAGCGAGACATAGAGGCATTCAGCAAGCCCCGAACATCCCCCTTTCCTGCTGTACATGCTAAGCCTAAAGTCCGTCTAGGTCTTTAGGTCCGAGTTGTTCCTGCTTCTCGATCGCAGTATTTCCGGCCGCGATGACTTCGGCCTTTAGCTTCTCGAACTCGCTGTCATTGCGTGGTGTCTTCTTGCTCAAAGCGTCCAGTTCTTTCACCAGTTTGGCCCTGCCTTCCCATTCTGCAACATGTGCCCCCTCCTCATTTGCTTGATGAAGTCGGATTTCTACGCTGATGGTTACGAATTCCAGTCGAGCACGGGGCAGTCGTTGCTTCGCATTCGAATTTCTATCTGGAAGTTGGCGCTCCAGTTTATCGATCTCTTCAAGTTTGGCATTCTGTTCCTCGACTAGCCTCTCCAACCGCTGAACGTTTGGACCTGTCCCCGTTTATCATCCATTAGCCCCCACCCGTAAGAGCGCCTGGAACTCGACTAGGTCCGCTATTATCACCGTGGCATTGTAATCTCACCTTTCTGGTTGGGAATGCGGACTTTCTTGTTATAGTCCATTGTCGATGGGTTTCGCCTTTACGTCTAAGATCGAGTTGTAAGGAGATCCAATGTTCAGTGATCGGAGCTTGGTTCGAGCGCAGAATGCTGCCGTTCATCTGGTGCGCCGATGCTGTTCTCCTTGGGGTTGTTCGGGAAAGCGAAAGTTCGCTTATTCAAGGAGCCACCGAGGAGGGAACTGCCCAGGGTCTTATCACTTTCAGCGACGGAAGTTATAGACTTTACTTAGCTCCGAGTGAAGTCGCTGTGGAACCGCCGGGCCCTTTCATACACACCCAATGCTAAGGTGGATGGGGTAGCCGGCGGACGCAAAGTAGATTCTGGTGAGATGTACGACTTACAACCTGGTCGATTGTTAGTACTAGTCTTAAGATAAGCAACTGTCAGATGACAGTTCTCGCTACCGAGACAAGCTTGGTGGGACCTCAACCAGCTGGAACATGGCCTGCTTTTATTGATGAAAACTGTCCGGCGCACAAGTCCAAGCATTTTCGACGTGTTGTTGCGCCGGATAGAGGCGAAGTACCGGCGCCTATCACCAAAGTCTCGTGCTAACAAACAAATTGTACACCCTCCGCTACAATGAACAACCTGAGTCTCGTATGAGATCCTGACAAAGGGGACTCGATAGTCTTGGCATTCTTGAAACGACAATTGCTAGGTTTCTGGCACAAGACGCCAACGACCCAGCTAAACCGCTGAACCTTATTTCGGAGATGACGAACACCCAAAATTCTCCTTGTGGCGTATATCCATTCTACAACAAGCCTTGCTCGCCAGCCAATCATTTTCGGAATCACGGGTTTTGGTTGTACTCTAGCTTCGGCGCAGGTAGCCACCCCGCACCACCCCGAACCACCCCGTGCCACACCGAAAAGCATTTGCCAAAATGGGCCACCGAAAAAGTGGGGGTTAGTAAAATATTTTACATAACCAAATAAGGCCACAGTCTCTATTCCATGGAAAATTGTTGTGGTTATCGTGGCCGTGATGGAGCAAGGCTGCGGCTGGGTTGTCAGGTCTGACCCACTGAATGTAATAGTTGGTGACGCAGCCGGCTCCAGCTGCCCGTCCACGTGACTCAAACGAGGGTTCTCTGGCATCGTGACCTCTGTTTCCTCTCTCTGAGTCACAGGCTGGTCCCAGTAACCTCGGCGCAATATGGGGGCATGCCTGCAACCCCGAATTGTACAATTGGCTGCGTTGCTGACGCTGTTGCGGCATTTTGCTCTGCCAATTAAAATCAGGTTCGAAGGGAGGTGTGCTATGGTGTGCTTATCGCAGAACAAGGCTGGCACCCTAATGGAGGACAATGACATTTCAGCACGGCGTAAACCGTCCAATCCCCTACCGTCCCAACCCTCCCTCACCTCCCATCCCCGCATGTTCGACCACTGTTTCGACCGCCACCTTGGGGGGGAGCGTGGTGGCCCGCCGCGCTGATACACGTAAAGGACGGTCTGGATTCTTCCCGAACAGCGTACCAACCAGTGCACTTTCGGAAGGACTCGGAGTCCCGCCATTGTTGTCCGAGCAGACCCTCCTTTGAACAGGAGTGACTTGGCTGCCTTTCTCGATACCTCCCCTCGATGCCGCCTTTAACCCCCGGTAGTACCTGATAAGATTTGGAAAGTTGAGGTTATTAAGAAGTTGATCTCCTTCGAAAAGACGTGACCGTGTACACAAATTGGATAAAATGATAGATTGCTACTTCAATTCCTATGCTTCACTAACACCCTTCCGTCTCGCAGGAAAGTTCCTCCAAGGTTGGAAAATTGATGCAATACCAACCGCTTAGGTGTCTTACTCCAAGGCGACTCCAGACTGCCTAGTCCCGCTCTTATCTACGTCGATTCTTGTCGGAATTTTGGAAGCTTTTCGTTATTTTAAACAGCCGGATAAACCATCGCTTGTAACTTTCCGACGTGTAAAGTTCCAATAGCTGGATTCCGGAATTTTCGAATTCGTTATTATTATTTCTTTTTAACTTTGCTAGTAATACCTCCGCCGAAATAAAATTATTCAATATAAATTATTATTGCTTAAAAAATCGGTTATTATTATATTTAATAACTAAACGGTAATCGAAAATTAAAAGTTGTATTCGGTTTAATTAAGAAAGGTTTTCTAAATCGATAATAACGTTAACCGGTTTAAATTATAAAGTAATCTTTTTTAAATGAATATTTATAAAAAATATAGTTCCTGTCGAAATCTTTCCGTAACAGATAATAAGTATTTTGTACTTGGTGTTATGGCCTTGGCCTTGGCCTTCTATATTACGGTCGGAGGAACAGGAATTGTCTCCGACAAAGTGGAGGTTAGATTACGTAATAGGCTTAAAAGGTTCAAGAAGTTCTATTAGCTCGCCAGGGGTTTGGTAGCTTAAGCCGGTTAAGCCAAGTAAATGGCTTAAAAAGGTTTAAAGGGGCTTAAAGGAATCCGATTACCAAAATAAAGTTTAAGCCGGTTTATGTACGTTAAACCCAAAATAAGATATATAGGTTTATTATTTTCCATAATTTTAGATAGTACCAGTTTGTAATATAACTTAATTACCTAGATTACCTTTAGTTATCTGTTATTACCAGACGTAACTAATTTACTTTTTATTACTTAGTTTTTTACAGTACCACTGTTAACATAAACCCGTACGATTAGATTTAATAATTAATTAATTAGCTTAGTCGTTATACGTTATAAGCTTTTGTTTAATAGTACAGTCGGATTTTAAGTAATATTCGAACCGTTAATATGTCGATTAATATATAAGTAACAGTTATTCCGGAACTTACGGCTTAGTAGCTTTAAAATAAAGTAAGGAAGTTTGAAGTTACGATTTAACAATTTATTAATAAGGTAGTGACAACTTAGTAAGTAGGGCCTTGAAAAATAAAACCTAAAAAGCTTTTGTTTTATAACGGGAACGGAAGCGTCCAAAATTTCCTAACCCAGGTTCGGGTTTATCTTCGTTTTGAAAAACTTACCGACCTTGCGGACCAGATCCTTGTTGTTACTGCTTGTTTGGAAGGGGATGACTTTAATTGGTTCACATTTACTATAAGGAATTTTTAAAAAAATGGAAAGTCCGATTAGGAAGAGATTACCCGGAAGGTTTTTTCCAGTTATGTTAATTTTAAAAACAAACTTAAAAGTAATTTCGAAAATCCGGATAATAAACGAATTATGACATAACAAATTTTTCAATTCCGCTAGAGAAAACCAGTTTTTAAATATCCTGTGGAGTTTAGGAACTTTATGGTAAGGGCAAGATGGACGGATAACGAAAACGATACTTTAATCGATATGTTTTATAAAAACTTAAAGAAAACGTTAAAAACGAAATTATTAAATTTCCGTAACTTACGACATTTAATAAATATATTACGGAAACAATAAAAATCGATAACCGATAATTCGAGAAACTATAAAAAAAAGAAGGATATTTTATTTTACGGATTGGATATTTTAAACATAATTAAAAAAAAACGCGAGATACTTTTTACTTTTTACGGAATAATTCCAAAACTTATAGAACTTGGTATTATTTAACGACGAAATATAAACCAGGTATAATGTTATAATTATAGCAAGATGGGATATATTGCCAGATAATGCAAAACGCCGTAGAAAACCGATAAAAAAGTATATTAAACTCTAGTACCCGAAGGACTATTAAAGGGTTAAAATAGCAACAAATAAGTTAACATAATCCACATCCGTTATAACGACAAAAAAGAAGAATTACGACAGGGATTAAACGCAGTTAAGGCTTTTTTACAGGCGGCAATAAAACGACAGGTTTAGGAGGTTTGGCATACAAACTTCCACCCCGTTAATTATAACTAATCCTACTACCTTATTTATACAAAAAAAAATAAAGGATTTATATACGAATTACCCGTATATAGGAGAAAAATTTCGACTTTTATATACGGACTGGCTATAATAAAATAAACTAGTAGTGGTACCAAAAATTACGAGTCGTTATTATATAAAACAAATCGAAGATATAATAGTAGTTTAAACATAACCCGAAAGTAAAGGATGTTCCTAAAAAAAAATCTAACGTGTTATTTCGGATAATGCAATTATCAAACCCAGGAAGAACTAATCCAAAAAACTGTCAACAAGTATTATCAGTAGGCCATTATAAAGATTTAATTACAATTAACCTTCGAAACAAACCTTTAAAAACCAAAAAAATTACGAAAAAAATTAACGAAGTTCTCGAGCAAAAACTAACCAATCTCTTATGCAAAATAGAAAGCCATTAAAAAACTGAAAGATAACATTTACGAAATCTCCACCTAGCTATATCGGCAAAATAAAAAGATTTTTTAATTCGAAACTTAGCTATACCGCCAGAAAAGCCAGATAAAGCAAGTATAAAAAATATACGAGCAACTTACGGAACAAGTTTAACGACTTATAAAGTTCCCAAAAAAAGAACGGTACCTGTAAAAAAGCCTTAAGATGGCGCAAGCCGGAAGCAGCAACAAGAACTTCCCAAAATAACTCTAAATACGACGACAGGAATTAATAACGACTTTGTTACCTTAAAAATACGTATTGGAATATATTGGTATACCGTAATAGTAAATTACGGGGTTTTAAGCGTTAACTATATCATTCCGAAGTTAATTAATTAACTTAAATTACCATAGAAGGATAAAAAGAATCTTTACATCGCCGAAAACGCGGAAAGTTAGGCATTCGCCTATAATAACGGAAAAATCGCACGCGAAATTGATTACCTTAAGATTTTTGTTAAAAAACGAATTTAAACAATTAATTTCAATATCGTTCAGTTAAGGAATTACGATATAATTTTAGGAAAACGATGGTTATATTAATACAACCCCTTAATTAATTAAAGTACTGGCTAGGTAAAATTCACTTTATACTTTATTAACCAGCAGAAAAAACGGACAAGATCTTTACATTCGATTAACAAAGAAAAAAAATAACAAATACAGGCATAAAGATACGACAGAAACCTTACCATTTAAAAAAACGAAACACAAAAAAGAAAAAGGGCATAACAGACATATTTAATACATTATAGCCATTATTCGGACACAGCTTTGCGATATAAACGAAGTTTTAAAACACTTACCCGAAAAGCCAGAAAAAAAAAGACATGGCTAATGTATTATTATAATATTGCAAATATAAGCAACTATTTTTAAAAAAAATCTTAAAACAAAGTTACTAAAATATAACGAATAGAACCATAAGATAATCCTTAAGGAAGGTACCTTACTTAAGTTTTATCCTATTTACAATTTAAATAAAGTAAAGCTTAATACCTTACGAAAATACCTGGAAAATAAATTCCAAAAGGGATAAATTCGACAATCCACATCTTTAGCTAGATACCCTATATTTTTCGTACCGAAAAAGAACGGCAAGTTTCGGTTGGTAATAGATTATCGATACCTTAATAATATTACTATCCAAAATAGGACACCCTTACCATTAATTACTGAAATAAAGGATTGCTTACAAAAAGCCAAATAGTTTACCGCTTTAAATCTTAGAAATAATTATAACCTAATACGAATTAAGCTAGGATATAAATAGAAAACGGTTTTCAAAACGAAATACGGACTGTATAAATACTTGGTTATACCAATAAAATTTACGAACGTACTGGTAACCTTTTAACAAATAGTTAACCACGTATTTCGAAAATACCTGGATATTTTCGTTATGTACTATTTAAACGACATTCTGATTTTTTCAGAATTAGAAAAAGCATATGCAGGATACGTTTATCAAGTTTTCCAAGCTTTATAGGACGCTAATTTGTTAATTAACGCAAAAAAAGTCAGTTCCATACGCAAAAAGTGGAATATCTGGGATACATTATTATACTAGGACATATTAAAATGAATCTAAAAAAGATTGCAGCAGTTAACAAATTGCCGATATTTATTATTGTTACAAAAGTACAAGCATTTATTGAATTCGCCAATTACTACCGAAAATTTATTAAATATTTCAGCAAAATTGCGACATTTTTGTTTAATTTTACCAAAAAAAAGAGTTTTAATAGATAACGGAAACAGAAAAAGCTTTTTAATAAATTAAAGACGTAATTATTAATAAACCAGTATTAATCACGTACGATTCGAAACGTATAATTAAATTAGAAGTCGATTTTTCGGATTATACGTTAAACGTGGTTATCGGATACCGAAACGATTAAGGAATATTTTACCCGATTACTTTTTATTTATATAAGTTAAAAGCAGCAAAATTAAATTATGCTATTCCCGACAAAACGTTTATGGTTATTGTTAAGGCTTTTCGAGAATTTAGGTATATACTTAAAGGAAACCTCTACCAGACCAAGGTTTATACCGATTATAAAAACTTTACCCGTTTTATTATTATACGAAAATTTACAAAACGATAATTACGTTACGCGGAAAAGCTAGCGAAGTATGACTTCGTTATTATTTATCAGAAAGGCTTTGAACACGGCAGAGTAGATGCCTTTAGCAGACGACCTGACCTAAAAAAAAAGTTGGTTAAGGTTAGCCATAAAATCTTTGACGTTACCTTTAAAGGACATTTAAAATCACGGCAAATTCTAACAATCAGGGCAGTACCCTTTAATTTACATTAAGAAATACAGCAATATAACGACAGCTTACCCGACGGCCAAAAAACAGACAAAATTCAGGTACTAGAAGACTGTCAGTAAGACCTGATATGGGATATATATTAATACTTACTTCATAAATATCTAGGGATTTACAAATCTTTAGAACGGCTATAACGTGCTTATTACTTTCCCAAGATAAGAATAGCAATATAGAAAGTCAAAAAAAACGTAACGTTTGCGTTAAAATAAAGGCTTTACAGCATAAACTATACGGAAAACTGTAACTATTTCCAGTTTTACAGCGATTATGGGATTCGATTACCATGGATTTTATCACTAAGTTTTCCTTATCCGAAAACCCAGCGATAAGAATATATTACGACAGCATCTTCGTAATCGTCGATCGATTTCTAAAACTTTCTTATTTTTTATTTTATAATAAAAATACAAACGCAAAAAAAAATGGTATATATTTTTTTCGACATATCTCTAACATATACGGATTACCAACGGAAATTATCTTAAATAAAGGTATTACTTTTACTTTTAAATTCTGGCAGGGCCTTATAGCATAAATTGGCCTAAATTATAAATTATCCAGCGTATTTAAACTTTAAATAAATGGACAAACAAAACGGTTAAACCAAACTTTTAAAATCTACCTACGATACTATATTAATTACGAATAAAATAATTAGGTTAAAAAGTTACCAATAACCTAGTTGGCTTACAATATCAGCTATCATGAAAGCATCAAGATAACCCTAGCAAATGCTAATTTTGGTTTCATATTAAAAGTTTATAGAGAAATACGCGATAACGGCTTAGTTAATATTAAAGTTATTTTGACGTTAAAATAATTTAAATAATTATAGGCAAAAATAAAAACAAAGCTTAAATTTATACGCAATCGAATAAAAAAGTATTATAATCAAAAAAGATTAAAAGGACTAACTTTTTCGGAAAGAAACATAGTTTACCTAACTACCAAAAACATCAAAACAAAACGTTTAAATCAAAAACTCGACTTTAAGTATATTAGCCTATATAAGGTTACCAAGAAAATTTCAAAAAACAATTACGAATTAGAACTATCCCCGAAAGTCAAGCTTTATTTAGTTTTTCATATTTTTTTACTTAAGTGTTATGGCCTAGCAAGGCTTGGCCTCTCCAAACGGTCGGAGACTGCAAAGGACAAGCTCCGATCCTGAGCTCGGATCACGTGACTTGTGATCACGGTGGATCCAGTGATCAGGAGTGATCACAAGTGGGCTGATCATTGGTGATCACTGTAGCTTGGCAGAAAGGATATATACGCTCGTTACCTCCCATAGTTTTAGATAACACCAGCTTGTAATACAACTTGGTTACCCAGATCACCCTTGGTTATCTGATATTACCAGACGTGACTAGTATCCTCATTATTGCTCAGTTTCCCATAGCACTACTGCCAACATAAACCCGTACGACTAGGTTTAATAGTTGGTTAACTAGCCCAGCCGTTACATTAAGTTAATAGCAGACATTATCAAAGTTAATATAGAACAAAAGGTTAAAACAAAAGAAAATGCATTAATATACGAAACGGAGAAAATTCTAGATATACGCAAAAAGGACGGACTTACGGAATATTTAATCAAATGGAAAAACTACCTAGATTCCGAAAATATCTAAAAACCTACCAAAATCTCATAAACGCCTAACGCTTTTTAAAGGATTTTTACCAGTAACAACGGACGCGTTCTAGTTAATTATAGACTATTTAATAACCTCGACGGCAGGCCAATGGGACGAACTTAAGACCGCGTCCGACGTAACTGTAACAACCGCAGTTTTTAACTGCTCCTGCTTTTTTTCCAAACGCTTAAACTTTTTTATCGTTTCGGTACCTTAAATTCCCTTACGTAACAATTCGTCATCCCGTTTTCGTAAAATTTTCTTTTAATTCCGAAAACGAACCAAACGACCAAATAACTTTTGGAAATGTTTTTAAAACTCGTTAAAGCTCTGTTGCACCCGTAATAATCTTTTTTTCAGCAAAACGTTCTTAAAGATCCAAACGATTTTCTTCGCTTATCAGCTTTCGGTATTCCGTTTCGAAAAAACCCAAAAAATTACAAAAACTACCGTACTTAACATAACGCGCATATTTATTAAAATCGAAATAAGCCTTGCAGGTTTTCCGTTCTGATTTACAACAAAAACAGAAAATAATCGATAACATGTTAAAACCAAGACGTTCAATACGTTTGGACAGCAAGAAAACGTTCTAACGCTTACGAAACCTTTTCTTTTTAATTCCGTTAATCATAATAAAAAAGTGTAAAAAAAAAGTTACTTACCAAAAATTACAAATGAATAAATTAATCTTTAGGGACAAAAATTCTAGAAAAGGAAACATTATGTTATGGCCGAAGGCCTTAACTTCCTGCATCACGGTCGGAAAAATAGGAATTATTTCCGATAAAGTGGAAGTTAAATCATGTAATAGGCTTAAAAAGCCCAAGAAATTTTATTAGCTTGCTAAGGGCTTAGCAGCTTAAACCGGTTAAGCTAAATAAAAAACTTAAAAAAACTCAAAAGGGCTTAAAGGAATCCGATCACCAAAATAAGGTTTAAGCCGGCTTAAGTACGTTAAGCCCAAAATAAGATATATACGCCTATTATATCCTATAGCTTTAAATAGCACCAGCTTATAATACAACTTGATTACCCAGATCACCCTTGGTTATCTGCTATTACCAAACGTAACTAGTTTACTTTTCATTACTCAGTTTCCCACAGTACTACTGCTAACATAAACTCGCACGACTAGGTTTAATAGTTGGTTAACTAGACCAGCCGTCACACTTGGGGTCGTCTGGCATATTGTATTATTTCGGGTCGTATTTTAATTAATAATAATTTAAGAAAATACCGTAAAAACGATCGAAACTGGACTTTATAGTCGTAAAACTGGCGAAGGCTTGTAAAGTTTTTCCCAAGCTTTTAAGGTTATTTTTAAGGTTTTCTTTTTAAGGTTTACCTTGCAAAGTTATTTTCTATAAGGCCTTTAATAACCCTGCTAAACCGTGGCCAGAAGGCATAAGGTTTACCAGGGCCGAAACTTGTCGGCAACCACCAGTCGGAATCGGAATAAGGTACGGGATTAAGGTATGCAATCTATTTAAACCGTAAAAAACTATTTAAAAGAATTACCCTGTTCGAAAATACTAGGTATAATATTTATCGTGGAAATTCTATCGTGGAATTATTTTCTATATATTGGCTTAGTCTTATTTTCCAGTCTTGGACCTATATATTTACCTTGCATTAAGAAGTTGAATCCCAGAACTAACAGGAAATAGACGGAGGCCAAATACCGAATTGGCTCCAGATATGTCGGATATAGTGGCTAGGGCGTGGAAGGAAACGGGCCGCGAAAGGCAGGTAGGTGAAGGTTATAGGGGTGACAGCTATCTATATAATAGATTAATTCTATTAAATCCTAAGAAAAACAATTAGTTGTTATCAAGAATAATATACGAGGCAAAATCTTCGAAAACCGTTAATATATAGTAATCTTAAACGGTTTAACAGTTATAAGCCCAGTTTGTAAAACTTTGTTAATTTTTCTTATTTTGCAGTAAAAGCCCTTTTGGTATTAGTATAATAAGTACCAAACAGTTACGGAAATTGGATTATGATAAATAACAACCTAAAAACAATTATGTAAAAAAGTCTTAAAGAATTAAATATATAAAATACGTAATAAACGGATTATAAAGTGCGATAAAGGGTGCAATCTAGGCACGTCTAGGCGTAGCCTTAGCAGATCTATATACACTTAATTGTTTCGCTAACTTTATATTTCAGTTTTAATTTTTCATTTTCTGTTATATCTTATAAAATACTTTATAATATTATATACGACCTTTTAGCTCTATAAGTAACAATAAAAGGGGTTATTTAAACCCGGATTAAAAGAACGGTTTATTAAATTTATTTACGGTTGGTTTAAAAACTATAAGGAAAATATAAATTCATTAATATGTAATATAAGCGAATAATATACATAGATAAATAGCGTAAATATTAATATTTTACAATAACTTAATTTTCTTTATTTACATTTTAAGCTTAATATTAAGCAACGTTTTATTAAAGAGTTGAAAACAACGTAAGCCTTGAAGTTAAAAAACGAAGCTTAAAACATATTTATAAATATATTGGGTTTTTATATGATATTTTTGATATTATCTTTGACGCCCGATATTGCGATTAACGGGCTTAAATTAATACTATTTTTAATCTTTGAAACTTAATATTAACCGAAAAGCGCTCATTTATTAACCAAAGTTATGATTTAAATAAACAAGCGTTATATGTCCGGTTTTAATTTGTTAAAAATATGGCGAACTCATTGCTTCGTTAGGGTGCTATGAAATGTATCAGGGCTAATTATGCGTCGAATTCTGTTAAACCGTGAAATAAACTTAAAATGCGTTTAAATTAAAGGACTGATTATTAAAAAGGATTAAGCAAAGCTTAAAAATATTCCATAAGTGGTTTAAATTTATTTCGATTATAATTGTAAAAAACGGTAACGTAATATGCAAGTAAGCTGCATATATAAATAACCTATACAATTCTTCGCATTTCGTAATATTAAATGAATAAAACGATTATAAAGTTATAAATTTATTTAAACTAATCTAACTTTTTTCTATTAGACGTAATTACAACTTCTTTATAAGTACTTATATTATATCCAGGCTTATTACAAACGTTAAACTTCAGTTTTTTTGTTTGAACCCTTCAATAACGATTACTTTCAGCCGTTATTAATTGAACATTTTTACCATCCCTATCCTTTTCGGCCAAAAGAGCTTAATTTTCTTGTGTCGTAAATGTTTTCTTTATAAAAAGAACGTTTATTTTTAACTTTTTAACGTTTGCATAAGTATAATGTTATGGCCCAGCCAGGCTTGGCTTTCCCAAATAGTCGGAACCTTAGAAAAGAAAGGACCGACTATGCATTACGTAACCAGGTCATGGTTAAATACGGTTGGTTCGATTACATTCGACTTATAAGCGAACCCGGTCGGTTTACCTACATTTAACCCCAAAAAGCAAAAAGGATATATACGCTTAGTATTTCCTATAGTTTTAAATAATACCAGATTGTAATATGACTTGGTTATTTAAATTGTTTTTAGTTATTATTATTATTAAACGTAATTAGTTTATTCGTTATTACTTAATTTCTTATAGTATTACTGCTAACGTACCATACAAGCGAGTCGGCCACATAAGCGAATCGGCCAGCTTTCTTAACTTTCTAACCTTCCAACTTCAATTACCAATATCTCAACATTAATAACATGGAACGTCTTATAAAAGAAGCTAGGATGAATTTAGACATTTAGGCTAAAAACGGGATCCAAAACTTATTTTTAAAAAGCTTTATTCTTTATATAACGTCCCCGGATCTACTTTAAAAAACCGATATCGCGGTCGAGGCGCCCGAACCGACATTATTCCCAATTGGCGAAAATTAACGCCAACTAAAAGAAAATCGATTGTCGATCGAATCCTTAAACTAGATACGCGAACGTTTCCTGTCCGGCTTTAATATGTTAAAAATATAGCAAATTTGTTGCTTTTTTAGCGCGTTACGACACGCGTTAGGGTTAACTAGGCGTCGAATTTTGTTCGACGGCAAAAAAAAACTCAAAACACGGTTAAATCGGAAGATCGATTATTAAAAAGTATTATAAGAAAATCTAAAAGTATTCCGTAAGTAATTTAAACTAATTCGGGTTATAATCGCAAAATACGGTATCGCAAGAAAGGATCTTTATAATTTCGACAAAATGGATTTTTTAATGGGGCTTTTAATAACATACGGCATAGTAATTATAAGTACCGAAAAACGTAAAAAACCTAAATAGGTGTAATAAAATAATTGAAAATAAGTTACAGTTATATAAACTGTTAATTTGTAAAGTTAAGCTAAACTGCCGTTTATTATTTTGGTAAAAAAACCTACCTTGGATTTTAATATCGTAATAACTTATTACCTACTAATTAAAAAGTCGAAATTGATTATATTAATTAAATAACGAACGACTTAAGTTTAATAGATTTAATATTTCGATAAATATATTCGAACGCCTATAAAAAAAACGAAACATTTCTTTATTTTCAACGGCTACGAAAGCTACTATTCGATAAAATTCGAAAAATATTACGCAAATAATAGCATTATTACGTTTTATATACCTTTTTATTCCTTTTATCCTGTTTAACTTTTCGACGTATTCCCCCTTTCCGTTTTAAAGTATGTTTATACGCTTTATATAGAAAATTTAATGTTACGTTATTATACTTATATCGCGAAAAAAGATTTTTTTGTCGGTTTCTACAACGCGTTTAAAGCCGTTATAACGTTCGATAATATTAAATCTGGTTACGCTAAAGCTGGATTTGTTCTATTTATTTTTAATGTAAGGTAAAATATAGGTTTAAGCCTGGAAAATGAGGCTGAGCCAATATATAGAAATAATTCCACGATAATTTTTTAGGACAGATATTATACCTAATATCTTCGAATTCGATAACTTTTTAAATGGTTTTTTACGGTTTAGTTAAATTGCATACCTTAGTTCTATATTTTATTCCGATTCCGATTAGTAGTTGCCGATAAGTTTCGGCCCTTGTGAACTTTATGCCCGTTAAGGTTTAGCAGGGTTTTTAACGGTAGACAATAACTTTGTACGGTAAACCTTAAAGATAAACCTTAAAGATAAACCTTAAAGATAAACTTTAAAAGCTTGCAAAAGGCTTTGTAAGCTTTTGCTAGTTTTACGACTATAAAGTTTAACCTGGATCGTTTTTACGGCTTTTTAAGTTATTAATAATTAAGATACGAGCTGAAATAATATAATATGCCAGGCGACCCCAAATACTAGATACCTACTATTTATTACGGGAAAGTTTCGATAGAAATTGTCCTTTTTTAGGTATTTATTTAAAAAAATGACTCCATAATTTAAGGCAGTTAATGTTACTGTCGATCTGCAAGACTCTTTCCAAATAAACCGACTGTAGCTTTTAATTTTTAATTATCGTTTAATTGCTAAATATAACAATAACCGATTTTCCAAGTAATAGCAGCTTATACGGAATAATTGTATTTCGGCGGAGGTACTGTTGGCGAAGCTGAAAAGGGATAATAATAATAAGTTGGATAATTTCGAAATCTAGTTACTGGAGCATTATACGTCGGAAAGTTACAAGCGATAGTTTACCTGGCTGTTTAAGATAGCGAGGAACTTTCAAAATTGCGAAAGGAATCGTGGATAAAAGTACGACTAGGTAATCTGGAGTTGCGTTAAAGTAAGATACCTACGAAACGAAAAAGGGTAATGAAACTAAAAGTCGAGGTAGCAATTTATCATTTTATCCAAGTGCATATACGGTTACGTCTTCTCGAGGAAGACTATTTAATTTTAATAACGTTTTTTCGATTTGGAAATTCCTTTAATTGTATTTACGCCAACCGTCTTGTTATTTACCTCCGCCAGTTCCATCCTTTTCCTTTTTTCGAAAGTTTTACGAAATATACAAAAAACAAAACGATAAGAACGATATTTATAAAAAAAGATTAGAAATTACTAAGGAAGCTAGCCGACAAAAATGGTTAAATCGGTTAATTTTTCGATAAAAAGTAACTTAATATTTTTGTACGAAAAGGTTTTTTTTAAAAAAGAAACTGCCAAATTACTTAAAACTAACTATTTTTTAATAAACGTCGAAAAATTAAAAACAAACGTTTTTAAAAAGAATGTACATATATTATATAAAAATGATAAGCCTTTCTGGCTGAAAAGAAAAGGGGTAATGAAAATGCAGCTAATAACGGTTGAGTATAATCGTCGTAAAAAGATTGAAACGAAGAAATAGAAAGGTAACGTTTGCGGTAAGCCTGGACATAATGCGCATATTTGTAAAGAAGCTGTAAATATGTCTAGTAACGAAGAATCCGATTGATTTAAATCGATTTAATATGTTATAGTTGATTAATTTGAGTTTGTTCTCGTGATATGCTAAAAACCGGCCGACTCGTTTATATGGCCGACTTGCTTATATAGCCGACTCGCTTATATAGTACGTTAACATAAACGCGTACGATTAAATTTAATAATTAGTTAATTAACTTAGCCGTTATATGTTACACACTTTTGTTTAATGGTATAATTAAACTTTAAGTGATATTCGAATTGTTAATATATCGACTAGCATATAAATAACAGCTACCTTTAAGCTTACGGTTTAGCAGTTTTAAAATAAGCTATAAAAGCTTCAGGCTATTATTTAACAACTTATTACTAAAGTAGCAGCAGCTTAATAAACGGGTTTTGGAAAGATGAAGTTTAAGAAGCCTTAGTTTTATAACGGGAAATGGAGCGTTTAAAGTTTTCTAACTTAAGTTCGGGTTTATCTTCGTTATAAGGGATTTACCGTCCTAGCAAACCAAATTCTTGCTATTGCAACCTATTTAATTGGGGACGCCTTCGATTAGTTTACGCTTATTATAAGAGATTTCTTGAAAAGAGGAAAATCCGATTAGAAGAAAGCTACTGAGAAGGTTTTTTCCAGTTACGTTAATTTCGAAAATAAGCTTAAAAGCAATTTTTAAAACCGGGATGAAGAACGAGCTGTAGTTTAATAGATTTTTTAACTATATTAAACAACACCAGCTTTTAAATATGTTGTAAAGTTTAGGAATTTTAGAGCAAAAGCAAAATAAATGAATAACGAAAACAATACCTTAATTAACATATTTTATAAGGGTTTAAAAGTCCCAATAGCTCGGTGGTCACGAGCTCGGATATGTCTCGTTTTCGCTTGTTATAGGTCTGGGCAACCAACAGCTTACAAAAGACAGCTGGTTCGAATCCAGCTTGGGACAGCATGCCTAAGTCGCCAAACCCAGCGCACGGACTAGCGGAAACGCTTGCGTTTTCAATCGTATCGGCACTAATTAAAAGGTTGGGTTAATAGGATCTAAACCAATCAAACCATCGTATATTCTACTAATTCGTTATCGTATTCAAGATTCCTATACGGTTTTTTATCCGGCCCGCCTGTAAGTACGGTTTTTAAAGGATACTCCCCGGTCGCATCGTGTAACCAGTCGTATATATATATAGTAAGCCGGTCAGCTTGTACATAGCTAGATACCTAATAACACTTAACCTTGCGCATAAAGGTTTAAAAAAAGACGTTAAAAATCAGGTTACTAAGCTTTTATATCTTATAACGTTTAATAAATACATTACGGAAACAGTAAAAATCGAAAATCGGCAGTTTATAAAACGACAAAAAAAATTATTTTATAGGTTGGATATTTTAAGGGCTAATTAAAAAAAAGGCCGCGAAGTAGCTTGTACTTTTCATAAAACAGCTTTAGGATTTATGGAATTTGGCATTATTTAACAATAAAACATAAGCTAGATATAATGTTATAGTTGCGGTAAAATGGAACATATTACTAGATAATACAAATTGCGGCAGAAAACCAACAAGAAGGTATATTGGACTTTAGAACCTGAGGGACCATTAAAGGGTTAAAATGGTAATAGATAAGTTAATATGATTTATTTTCGTAAGGATAATTAACAAAAAAAAAGCGCGATAAAGATTAGAAGCGGCGAAGGCCTTTTTCTAGGTAGCAATAGAAAAATAGATCCTGGAAATATAGCATGCGGACTTTTATCTTCTTAACTATAACCAATTCCAATAGTTTATTTACGTAAAAGAAAAAA
Source organism: Monosporascus sp. 5C6A (assembly GCA_004155035.1). Taxonomy (NCBI): domain Eukaryota; kingdom Fungi; phylum Ascomycota; class Sordariomycetes; order Xylariales; genus Monosporascus; species Monosporascus sp. 5C6A. Next base: position 228,348 of record QJOB01000800.1, on the reverse strand, counting down.
ACGGATTTACGAACGAATTATGCGTATGTAAGAAAAGTGTTTCGACTTTTATACCCGGACGGGGTATAACCAGAATAACCAACAGCAGTATCGGGAGTTACGGGCCACTATTATATAAGGAAAAGTCAAAAACATAACATCGGTATTAATATAGCCGGATAGCGAAGGATATTTTTAAAAAGATGTTACGTATTATTTCAAATAATGGAATTATTAGATTTAAGAAGAGCTAATTTAAAGGTTTATCGACAAGTACTGTTAAAAGGCTATTACCGATATTTAAATTCAGTTAGTATTCGAAACAGGCTTTTAAAAACGAAGGCTATTACGAAAAGAATTAACAGAATTCTTTAAATAAAGCTAACCGATCGTTTAAGTAAAATAAAAAGCTATTGGAGAACTCGAAAGCGATATTTACAACTTAGTAAACCGATTGCATTAGTAAAAGGAAAAAATTCTTTAATTTAAAGCTTAGCTGCGCGGTTAAAAAGGCCAGATAAAGCAAATATAGAAAATATGCAAGCAATTTACAAACCAAGTCTAATAACTTACAAAGTTTCTAAAAAAAAGACGTTACTTATAAAAAAGCTTTAGGATAGCGAGAGCCGGAAACGGCAATAAGAGCTTCTTAAAATGTCGTTAAATACGACGATAGAAACTAATAACGACCTTGTTATTTTAAAAATACGAATTAAAACATATTGGTATATTGTAATAATGGATTACGAAGCTTTAAGCGTTAATAACATTATCTCGAAGTTGGTAAATCAGCTTAGATTATTATGGAGAAATAAAACAGACCTTTATATTGCTGAAAACGGCAAAATTAAGTATTCGCTTACGACAAGGGGAAAGTTAGACGCGCCATTAATCATTTCGAAATTATTATTTAAGGACGAATTTAAATAGTTAATTTCGATATCGTTCCGTTAAGGAATTACGATATGATTTGAAGAAAGTTATAGTTATATTAGTATAACCCTTTAATTAATTGAAATATTAGCTCAGTGAAATTCTTTTTATATCTTACCGACAAGTAAAAAAGACAAACGAGGTCTGTATATTTAATTAATAAAGAAAAAAGCGATAAATATATCCATAAAAATACGAAGAAACTTTATTATTTAAAGAAATAAGAAATAAGAAAGAAAAAAAGCATAACAGACGTATTTATTGCATTAGAGCCATTATCCGGCCATAATTATGTAATATAAACGAAGCTTTAAAACATTAATCCGAATAGCCAAAAATAAATATAGTTAACATATTATTACAATATTATAAATAAAAGCAATTGTTTTAAAAGGAACCTAAAACGAAGTTATTAAAATCTAGCGAATAAAATCATAAAGTTATTTTTAAAAAGGGCATTTTATTTAAGTTCTATTGCATTTATAATTTAAACGAAGCAAAATCTTATACTTTACGTACGTACCTGGAAAATAAATTCAAAAAAGGATAGATTCGACGATCTATATCCTTAACCGGATATCCTATATTTTCGTACTAAAGAAAAATAGCAAAATACGATTAGTAATAGATTATCGATATTTTAATTATATTACTGTTAAAATAAAACACCTTTATTAATAATTACCGAAATAAAGAATTGCTTATAAAAAACCAAATGATTTGCCGCTTTAAACTTTAAAAACGGGCATAACCTAATTCGAATTAAGTTAGGATACGAATAAAAACCGGCTTTTAAAACGAAATACGGACTGTAGGAATATTTGGTTATATTAATAAGACTTACGAACGTACCAGTAACCTTTTAACGAATAGTTAATTAAGTATTCCGAAAGTACCTGGACGTTTTCGTGATATATTATTTAGATAACATTTTGATTTTTTTATAGTTAAAAGAAGCACATATAAAGCACGTTTATCAAGGTTTTTAAGTTTATAAAACTTAAATTTGTTAATTACCGCAAAAGAAAGTTAGTTTTATATATAAAAAATATAATATCTGGGATATATTATTACTTTAGAATATATTAAAATAAACCTTAAAAGAATATACCGGTTACAAAATGGTTTCTACTTTTTATTATTATAAAGGTATAAGTATTTATTACATTCGTTAATTATTACTGAAAATCTATTATATATTTTAATAAGATTACGACATTTTTATTTAATTATCAAAAAGAAAGGAAATTTTAATAAGCAACGAAAATAAAAAAAGCTTTTTAACAATTTAAAGATGTAATTACTAATAAACTATTACTAATTATATACGATCTAATATGTTTAATTAAGCTAAAAAGCGATTTCTCGGATTATACGTTACGTCCGGTAATTGGATACCGAAATAATTAAGAAATAATTTACCGGATTGTTTTTTGTTTTTATAAGTTGAAAAAAACAAAATTAAAATATGCAAGTTCCGATAAAGAATTTATGGTTATCGTTAAGGCTTTTTGAGAATTTAAACATATGCTTCAGGGAAACCTTTATTAAATTAATGTTTATATCGATTATAAAAATCTCACCTGTTTTACTATTATATACAAACTTACAGAACCATAATTACGTTACGTAAAGGAATTAACGAAGTACGATTTCGTTATTTTCCAACAAAAAAAAAATTGAAAACGGCAAAGCAAATGCTTTTAAAACACGACTTAACTTAAAAGAAAAGTTAATTAAGGTTAATTATAAAATGTTTAATATTACCTAAAAAGATACTTAAAATTACGATAAATTGCAACAATTAGGGCAATACCCCTTGATTTATATTAGAAAATACAGCAATATAACAATAGCTTACCGATAATTCAAAAACAGATAAAATTCAGGTTCTAGAAACTGCTTAGTAGGTCCTGATATGGGATATATATTAATATCCACTTTATAGATATTCAGGAATTTACAGAACTCTAAAACGTTTATAACACTTTTATTATTTGCCTAAAATACAAACAGTAATATAGAAAGTTAAACGAAAATGCGACCTTTGCGTTAAAGCAAAGGCTTTAAAAGATAAGTTATACGGAAAATTACAAACATTTTTAGTTTTACAGCGATTATAAAACGCCATTATTATAAATTTTATTACCAAACTTCCCTTATCCGAAAACCTAGCAGTAGAAGTATATTATAACAGTATTTTCGTTATTATTAATCAATTCACGAAATTCTCCGATTTCTTAGCATATAATAAGGGTATTACGTTTACCTTTTAGTTCTGGTAAGGCCTTAAGGCATAGATCGGCTTAAATTAAAAATTATTTAACCCGTTTAAATCTTAAATAAATAGGCAAATAAAACGGTTAAATTCAACTTTCGAGACTTAGTTACGATGTTACATTAACCACGAATAAAATAATTAAACTGGGAGATTACCAGGAGCATAGTTGGCCTATAACACTAGCTACTATAAAAGCATTAAAATAACTTTAGCAAACGTTAATTTTGGTTTTATATTAAGGGTTTACTAGAAAATACGTAATAACGGTCTAGTTAACGTTAAAGCCATTTTAATATCAAAGTAACTTAGGCAACTATATGCAGAAATAAAACAAGAACACAAATTCGTCCTTAATTAAATAAAAAAGTACTACAACTAAAAAAATTAAAGAAATTAACCTTCTCGAAAAAAAACACGCTTAATTTAATTATCAAAGATATCAAATTGAAACGTTTAAATTAAAAGTTCGATTTTAATATATCTGCCTATATAAGGTTACTAAGAAAATTTCAGAAAATAACTACGAATTAAAGCTACTTCGGAAAGTTAAGTTCCACTTAATTCTTTATATTTTTTTTAGAATTAGCAACAAATACCATTAAAGTTAATACAGGACGAAAGGAGAAGATAAAAAAGAATATACCGATATACGAAACAGAAGATTCTGGATATATGCAAAAAAATGGATTTGCTAAGTACTTAATTAAATGGGAAAATTATTTAAAATTCCGAAAATACCAGAAAACCAGCAAAAGATTTTATAAATACCTAAAGCCTCTTGTTAATATTTATTAGAGTAATCGAAAATAACTAAGTTTTTAACGGGGCTTCTTTAACTTTTTTTATTTTTCGTAACTTAATTCCGAAAATAACTATTAAGATTTTTCAGTTTTATAAATCGTTGGTACGTTTTTTCCGGATAATTCGTAACTTTCTTTATAGATATTGTCGGCATTTGGTGCTTTCAGGTGTTGCAGGCTGGAAGGCTTTGTCGGTGTAGGGCTGCAGGATGCAGCCTGCGACAAGCCTTGTCCACCGCCCATCCTTTGACCGCCCAATCATGTACTTAAGGCGATTGCCCACGGACTAGATTTGTCCATCAGAACAGTTAGAAAACCATCGCACATAGAACTCGCCAGCTTCCTGCATTTGATTACTGTGACTGCTGACAGATATTAATATAATCCGCGGATATTATAATTAAAAAATATTTTTTCGCGCAATAAACGATGTTGTAATATTTTATTTAATGTTTTTTTAATATTAAGAAATAATTTAACCCGTCGATAATATAAATAAAACTTTTAATTTTAACCCTATTAACGTTTATTTCCATATACGTTATTTCTCTAATTCCTTTATACGCCGGATTGTTTTTTTTAATTTTCGTCGTTAAAATATACTGTTATTTTAAGTATTTCACGAATTTCGTCTGTATTACGGTAAAATATTTATATTCTTAATTAAAAAAGCTTTTTTAAAACCTTTTTTTAATGATTATAACCGTCGATGACAAATAAACTGCCGTTTGTTTTTAATTTTGCAATGTCTGTTTCTGCCTTAATTCCTTTTCGGTTTCGAACCCGCCGATATTCCGAAATTATGTTTTCCCTTTTTCTTTTTTTAATTTGGGTTTTTTTATCTCAAAAATTTCAAAGAAATTAATTTTGTTTTGCAATTTGAGGTTTAATAAAATCGAGTAATAGGTTATTCTATAATTAAAACGATTATAACCTTAATATAACTTTTTTATTTTACGTTCGTTTTATTTTTTTTAAATACTTTATTACCCGCCTTTATTTGGACGTATTTTATAAGCTTCAGTTTCCTTGTCTTTATCGGCCTATAACTAATATTTCCGATATAAGTATATTACCGTCGGTATTAACCACGGACTTCTGACTATTTGTAATTACGAAACTGCATTTTTTTTTTTTTTTTTTGCTGCAATATTTTTTCGAAACGTTTAGTCATTCTTCTTTACCTTATTAACTTAAACGTTATAGTTTTCGGACAATTTTACCGGAATTAATACTTAAATAAACTTTTTATTCGGAATTCTTTTTAAAAACGTAAATTTTGCTTTTATAAGTTACGCCGTACCTCCTGCGTTAATTAACGTCCTTTCGAGCATTAGATAAAAAATTCAAAATTTTAGGTTATCGACTTATTTTAAATTTTTAAACCGTTCGGTACTGTTTTTGATAATAATTATTATGTTATTTATATATCGTTTAAAAAGGTAATCGGGTTATAATTATTATTTCAGCTTCCGGTAATGTAATATATCATAATTATCCGTTATATACTATTTTCGAATCGTTTATATACAACGTAAAACTGCTTATATGCCTTTCCGACAAAAGTTACGTCCATCTTTAATTTATAACTTATAAAAACAAACTAATCCGGAAAATTCTTTTTCGTTTTATCTAATTTCTTTAACTAAAATAAAAACTTTCGTTTCGTTTCAATCGTTGAAATTACTTCGGAACCGGGAATTTCGCTAACCTTTGATTAATATTCGGTTGCGGAAAGAAAAGCATTTTTATCGGATGTTATTTTTTAAACGCGTAAATTTTCGATAATTCTTTATTGACTAATTAATCGGTTTTTAAGCTATTCGGTTGCATTATTTAATTCTTTATTAATAATATGTTAATTCTTTACATGTTACTTAATTAACGACGTTTCATTTTTGGTCTTTTCGAACTAGGAACTTATGCGCTGGTTTATAGCTGCTAATAAGATAATTAGGGTTTTTATTATTACGTTTAACATCTTTTACATTTTTAGATTTATAAAAGCCCTTTATAAAGCCTTTTAAGGAATGTTCGAAAATTGTTCGAATCTTTTGATCGTTTGCTAAACACCTCTTACTTTACTGTTGTAATTTAAAAAATATATAAAAAGCTTATCCAATACGATATATAACCAGTTGCTTAAAAAGGATTTATTTTCTAAGTAAAAAGAAAGACAATGGAAAATGGAAAATATATTTGTATATAAGAAATATATAGCGCGGCGCTAGCGCTAGCGCTGCGTGGTCCTAGCGTACTAGCAGCGGCGTAATTCCGGTGCCCTTAACAGGGGCTGCGTGCAGCCCTATTACAAATATATAATAATTAAAGAAGATTATTTGTTATTCCAATAAGTTGATATTACTACATATTTTAAAAGAAAAGAATTTATCAAAATACGAAACACGATGAAGCGTTCTGATCAATTCTTATTATATAAAGATTTTTGCCAGGGTATTTTATTATTATTAATTATCGAAAATCCGAAAGGTTTAAAATAGTATATTTAAGGTTGAAAAAATTGTTTTATATATAACCTTTATAAAATAAGAATTACGTCAATCTAATAGATTTGGTACAGTTTACAGAAATACCATCAGTATTAATTTAATATTAAAAGGAAATAGGTAAAATAGTTGAAATAACTGTTTTTACCTTTTAAAGATATCAGATTATCGTTATATCTTTCAAGGCTTCCTTTCTCAATAATGTTTAATATAATTATTATGTTCTCGGATCTACAGTTCTTGTTTCATAATAACTTTGAAACCATTTCAGAGGGTTAAATGTATTAATTTCTCGAGATATTGAAACGTATTAAAGCATTAGATATAGTTTATTAACTAATTACGCTATTTAATCAAATATACTATTAGTTAATCGGGACTTTTTACAAGATTTTGAAGCAGTATTCTCTTAAATAAAGCTATAAAACAGGTAAAACGCAAAAGAAATAAAAATATAAATCCTATATTAAAGCGATCATTTTCAAACTTAATAATAGGTACATAACATTTGCGAAAAGATTAAAGAGGTGTTATTATACGAAATAACGTTAGCTTACTTTTATACAGCCTCGCAATTATACATATAAATTAACATATCTAAATAGGATTTGGCATCAATTCTCTTGCATATAGAAATGACGTAAAATGTTAAAAAGTTTAATTCCGTCAGCGGTTATAAAACTTATCTTATATTTAAAAATATATTATTACTAATTGCAACTTATATCAATCTATTAATGTCGAAAGTGACCATTCGTTTTAAAAATCTCAACGGCGAAGAGTTTATCAATGCTTTATTAATTATGCGCTTATTACAGTTTTTATTACATATATTAAAATCAAAAAGGTAATTAATGACTATATTTAAAAGACTTCAGATATAGTAAAGGTAAATTGATGTTTATAAAAGGGTTTTATATTGTTAAAAAAGTTTAAACTAAATGCTTCGTATATATATAAAGAGACTCAATTAATTGTAATGCTTATTTTAACTAGTATAATAAAGCAACACAACTCGCTAGAGAAATCTATTTTAAACATGACTGGCTATGTAAATAAAAGGCATTATAGAACAAGTATTTCAGGATAATGTTAAGATTTGTCGCAAACGTTGAAATTAAAAGTTGAAAACGATATACGTTAAATTCGGAATATGGACATTAATAGGAAATAATTACAAATTTTAGAAATTAAAAAAATTAAAAAGAAAAAGAAAAATGTTTTATTTTACCTTAATTATAACAGATTATTATTTAATAAAAACTTATTATTACGTGTATAATTATATAATTTGCGTCGTTATTAAAAAGTAATTTATTAGTAGTATTAAAATAATAACTTTTATTAATATATGCCGATTATTTACGAAAACGTATTAATCTATTCTTATATTTTCTTTGTTTCAAAACTGATTACAAAGGATATTTTATATTATTTTAACAACGTTAAGCTTAAGATATTCCCGGTTGTAGATTCAAAGTAATTAAAGCTTATCGGCGTGTTGTTAATACTTCATTATATGGCACGAGCAAATATTATATTTGGATTACCAGTAGTAAGTTTAGCGTATTTGAGATAAAAACTCAAGAATATAATGATTTTAATATGGTTATTACGGCTTCGGAGATATGTAACGGCTGTGTTAGTTAACCAATTATCAAACCTAATCGTACGGGTTTATGTTAGAAGTAATACTGTGGAAAACTATGTAATAAATAATAGAGTAGTTACGTCTGGTAATAACAGATAATTAATGATAATCTCAGTAATTACGTTATATTATAAGCTGGTATTATTTAGAACTATGCAAATATTAAGCTTATATATTTATGTCTTGGCTTAAGATATGGAAAGGGCTTAAACCCTTAAACCTATTAACCTTTTTAAGCGTTATTATAACTTAAACCGTTTAAGGACCCATAATTATTAAAAGCTTTGAACCGGTTTCTTAACTTTGGGTTACGGTTGGATTTTGTTGCCCTGATATGCCGACCGCTTTTAGACAATTTAAGTTTTGTTAAGTTATAATACGATTTCTTTTTTTTTAGTATTTTTGCCTTCAAAGATTAAATTTTTGTTTATCGTTTTTAAATCAGTAATATCCCGTTTTTATTTTTATTTTCTATGTTTTTTAAGGCTGATTGTTCTATTCCGTCGTATTGAAAAGTTTCGTTTTCGCCAACGTACTAACGTTTCTGTCTCATTGGAGCGGATTGTTCAAATTGGTTTCGTTATACTTTTCTTTTCCTATTATAAAAAGAAAAGGTATGGATTGTAATGTTTTTCGTGATTTTGGAAAACACGCGCGTTATATGCGCTATAGTAATCCTTGCGACGGTTTTGGATTTTCGGAAACGCAATATAAAAAACTGTTAAACGAAGAAAATCATTTAAAACGCGAAAAAGAACAAGCCAAAGAAAACCTACGCACCGCCGTGAACAAATTAAGTCCTTTTCAAAAAAGCAGCGACTGCTTCGTAATTGTGGTTTAAAAATGTTTGGTCGTAACATTTAAATTACCGGAATAATGGAGAAATTCGCCCGCTTTAAAAAGAATCGAAAACAGCTATGTATTAAGATTATGGCATTAATATAAGCTATAATCCCAGGCGATTAGTATGGTATTAGTACTATCGACTGGTTCAACTCTAATAACGTAAACTAGGGTACACTTATAACCGGCTCCGGCGTTATTAACAAAAACTCTTTAAAAAACGCTAAGCGTTTATCTAATCTTTGACGGGTTTCTAGGTATTCTCTTAATTTGGGTATTCTTTCTATTTAATTAAGTACTAAGTAAGTCCATCTTTTTTGTTTATGTCCAGAATGTGCCTTACTTTATATACTGGCGTATTTCTTTCTACTTCGTTTTCGTATCTTGTACTAACCTTAATAATGGCCGCTATTAACTCCGATAAACAAACATAAAAAATTGGATGGCGTTTAACCTTTCCTGGTAATTCCATTTCGTTGTTATTTTCCAAGATTTGCTTAATAATCTTATATAAACCGATATTCTCCTTCGAGGAGACGTAACCGTGTATGCACTTGGATAAAATAGTAGATTATTACTTAACTTTTAGCTTTATTACCTTTTTCTATTTCGCAGATTGCCTAGTTATACTTTTATCTACGTCGATTCCTGTCCGAATCCTGGAAGCCTTTTGCTGCCCTGTGTAACCTGGCAAACCACCGTTTGTATTGCTTTAACGTATATTATTTTAACAACTACATTTCGGAACTTTTTAATACTTCGTTATTATCCGCCTGCAGTTTTATTAACAATGGTTTTACCGAAATAAAATTACGATATATAAGCTGTTCGGAAAGTCGGTTATTTTTATTTTGGAAACTTATGTAATATCCGAAAATAAAGAACCGAATTAGATTTTTTTATAAAAGTTTTTCCAAGTCGACAGTAATGTTGACGGCTTTAGAAAGTCCGGTGTTTTTATCGGGATTAATTGTTATAACCGTAATGGTTTCTACGTAAGTTTTCCCATTACGAAAAACGGGTATCGTATATTGGAAGTTACGTGGCATATTATATTCGGCTGTTATCTTAGTAAATAGGAACTTGAAAAAGTGCTATAAAAGCAATCGAAATTGAAATTCTTAACCGTAAAACTAACGAAGGCTTACAAAGCTTTTCATGCGCTTTTAAGGTTTAGCTTTAAGGTTTATTATGCAAAGCTATTATTTATAAGGCTTTTAAAAACGGTGCTAAACCGTAACCAGCGGGTATAAGGTTTATTAAAGCCGAAGCTTATCGGCGACCACTAGTCGAAATCGGAGTAAGACTGAACTAAAATGTATAATTTATCCAAACTGTAAGAAACCATTTAAAAAATTATCGTATTTAAAGATACTAGGTATAATATCTATCGTAAAAATTAATCGTAACATAATTTCTGTATATTAGCTTAGCCTTGTTTTCCAGGCTTGGACCCATATGTTACCTTGCATATAAACTGATATAGTTAAAACCGAGTTTTTGATTTAGGCGTTAAGTTTTCATATTTTTAATAATTAGGTAAACCATGTTGGCCTTTAAACGGATTGGCTTTTTCAACTTTTTTTAGTTATGGAGGTTTTTAATTTAAGAACGTACAAATTCGAATTTTACCTATTTCTTAAGGTATAACTATTTAAATTATTTTCATCTTATGGGAATTCTGATATAGACCAAATCGTTATTGTATATTTCTTTTTTATTTGTGACATAAAACCGAAATTAGCCTTTACTAAGCTTGTGCTGCTATTTTCATAAAAGCTTCTATTATAAGCTAACTGGGCTATTAGTAATTTTTCAACCTTATGATTGTGTTCGTAATTAATATAATATCGTAAAGAAATCTCGAAAGTTTAATTTAACCGTTTTGTTTATTTATCTATCAAAGGTTTAAATACGCTGCATAATTTGTAATTCAGATTCATTTATACTATAAAGCCTTGCTGAAATTTAAAGGTAAACTGGTACCTTTGGTTAAGATAATTTTCGTCGGTAATCCGTATATGCTGAAAATATTTCGAAAAAGAAATATGATATTTGTTTTATATATCTCTTTTTATTATTAGGTAATAAATAAGAAAAATTCGTAAATCGATAAACGATAACGAAAATACTGTCGTAATAAAGTCCTATCGCTAGGTTTTCGAATAAAGGAAATTTAATAATAAAATCCATAATCATCGAATCTTATAATTGCTACAAAACTGGAAGTGCTTATAATTTTCCACAATATAAAAATAATAAGTACGTTATAGACATTCTAGAGTTTTGTGGATCTCTGAGTCTCCAGGAAATAAATTTTAATGTATATCCTATATCAGGTTTTACTAAAACTCTTTTGAAACCTTGGACTCTGTTTGTTTTTTCCTTATCGGGTAGGCTATTGTTATATAACTGTATTTTCTGTCGTAGATTAAGGGGCATTGCCTTAATTGTTATAATTTGTTGCACTTTTTGGTATCTTTTAAAGCACCATTTAGGATTTTGTAGTTAATCTTAATTAACTTTTCTTTCAAGTTAGCTCATTTGCTAATAACGTCTACTTTACCGTTTTCGGATCGTTTTTAATAAATAGTAACGAAATCGTATTCTACTAATTCCTTTACGCAAGGTATAATAAAGGTTCAAGCCTGAAAAATACACAGAAATCATTCCACAATAACTACTAATTCCTTTACATAACGTAATTGTCGTTTTATAAGTTTTTGTATAATGGTGAAACGGGTAAAGTTCTTATAATCGGTATAAACTTTAATTTCATAGAAGTTTCCTTAAAAATCTGCCTGAATTTTCGAAAAGCTTTAACGATAGCCAGAAACCCTTCATCGAGAAAATCGTAATTTAATTTTGCTTCTTTTAATCTGTATAAATACAAAGCAATTCGGTAACCTCTTGCTTATTTACTTTAATATCCTATTATTGCGATTAATACATAATCCGAGAAAGCAGTTCCTAACTTAATTAAGTCTTTAAAGTTCTACATAACCAAGATTAATTTATTAATAATTACGTTTTTAATCTTTGGGAACCTTTCTTTTGTTTTCGTTGTTTGCTAAATATTGTTTTTTTAAATCAAATTCAATAATAACGTCGTACGTTTGATAAACTATTTGATAAAATTTTTATAATAATCACAAAATCCAATAAATGCTTGTACTTCCGTAGTGGTAATAGGTTTTGGCTATTCCGTAATTATCGCGACTTTTTACAATGCTTATTTTGATATCTTTTAAAGTAATTATCTATCCGAGACATTCTATTTCTTATATATAAAACTAAGCTGTTTTTATATTAATTAACGATTTAACGTCCTGTAAGACTTAAAACACTTAATAAACGTATCCTAGATATGGTTTTTGTTATTTTAAAAAGATTAAAATATCGTCCAAATAATATATAACGAAATTATCTAGCTATTTTCGATATACGTAGTTAACCATAGGTTGACAAATTGCTGGTACGTTCGTAAGTTGTATTAGTATAACCAAATATTTGTATAATCTGTATTTCGTTTTGGAAGTCGTTTTTATTGGTATCCTGGCCTACTTTAAATTAAGTTATAGCTATTTTTAAAAGAAAAAACGGTACACGATTTAGTTCCTTATAAGTAATTCTTTTTTTAATAATTAATGGTAAAGATGGTTATTTTTAATGGTACTTGTTTTAAGATATCGATAATCTATTATTAATCGTAATCTGGTATGCTTTTCAAAAAACGAGAAATATAGAATATCCGGCTAAATATATAAATCGTCGACTTTATCCTTTTCAAATTTTATTTTTCAGGTATTTATGTAGGGTGTAAAGCTTTGTTTGGTTTCGATTATTTCTAAGATAAAACTTAATAAAATACTTTTCTTAAAAGTAATTTTATTGCGTTATATTCTAATAACTTTGTGTTAAGTTTCTTTTAATATAATTATTTATATTTGCCATATTATATGATATATTAGCGATGTTGCTTTTGGTTTTTTAGGTTAATATCTTAGAAATTCCTTTATATCGTAAGGTTGCGCCCGGATAATGGCTATAATCCGTCGTATACGTTTATTATACTTTCTTTTCTTTTTTGCCTTTTGTTTTCTTAGGTTGTCAAGTTTCTATCGTATCCTTATATGGATAATTTTCGCTTTTTCTTTGATTGATCGCATATACCAATTTCGTTTGTTTTTTCTACTTATTACTAAAGCATAAAGTAAATTTCACCTTGCTAATATTCTAATCGAAAAAGAGGTTATACTTATATAACCAAAGTTTTCCTAGCATTATGTCGTAACCTTTTAACGGAACAATGTCGAAGTTTATTATTTAAATTCGTTTTTAAATAAAATTTTCCAGGTAATTAATTTCGCGTATATTCTTTCCATTATCACAAGCGATTATCTAAATCTCTGGCGTTTTTAGCGTTATAAGAATCCTTTTTATTTTTCCATGGTGGTTTAAGTTGATTTACCAACTTCGGGGTGATATTGTCAGCTAGTCAGGGTGCTAAAGCACCCTAGCTACGCTCTGATCGGAGGATAATTGTTCCGTTGCTAGGCTACATAAAAGCTGTACGCGTACTGAGAAACTGCGCAATTAACGGAATACAACAACGCAACTGACATCCCTTATATCTAACAATTAAGAGTTTTATTTGCTTAATTCAAGCAATTATTAATTAATCAGCTGTTGCTGAAACGATATAGGCTATATATCAGTAGCAATTATTCCAATATACTTTAATAACAATAATAGTAACCGTACCGTCGACCTCCGTTACTTATAATGAACCTAAAGATTAGGACCGCTTCAAAAGCAAATTCCAATCCAGAACACGCGTTTTTAATTTCTGGGATTATATTAATTCTAATCAGGAGCTTTAGTAGCTTATTAAACCTACGAAACCCGATATAACCTTCTACCCGAAAAGACGAATTCGCTATATGACGTAAATTAATATTTCAGTAACTTTATTTTTATTTTTAAAAGGAATTATCAAAGAAATTAATTATATGGGTTACCTAACAAATATCCTTAAGATAACGATTAAAAGCCGATAAGCTTATAATTAGAATTTTACCGAATTTACCTACATAGATCGGAAATACGATATATTCCGGAAGAATGTAAATATCCTTACAAATTAGGTCCTGGAGATAATGTTTTCAGTAATTAAGGAAACGAGTTTTTTTTCAGAAAAAAATTTACAGAAGTAGTACGTTACGCTAACTAAATCCGGTAAGGTGTACGACAATTGGTTTTTGATTAATACTTAACGAAAATACCGTAAAAGGTTAAAGTAAGCTTCGAAGTTAAATAAGAAGCTAAAAGAATAGGTTGTAAAATAGCAAGAGATAATGGCTTAAGGATAGCGATACGGAGTTTTAGAAACGAAATTAACAGTTATATGGGTTAACGATTTATATATAGTTATGGCTCCTTTTATAAAGAATTGGACAATTACTTTCTAGATGATATGGAAAGTTAAAATTAGAAATGGCACGATCAGTTATTAAGAAATAGCTGCTGATTTTTTGGATTACTAGGCTATGACCTATTTACCGTTTGTATTACGAAACATTAAAGTAACGTTCCCGACGTTCCAAGAGACCCTTATAAATTCCTTTAATTAGGAAGGTCCTAATTAGGAAGATAACAGGCCGAAAGGCAGGCTATCAGGTTCGAAGCAAGATAGCCGTAGAGGTTTCTATGCGCGCCGAAATTCCAGTAAACGAAAGCGTAAGGAATTAGACATATAAGGTACCCGTTGCAAAGCGTGTTTTAGTATTACTTACAGGTTACCTTAATGTTTTTATGCTTTTCTTAAGAAAGTTCCAGCAGATTTCCGATTTACGGGCTTAGTGGTATTGTTAGTTAAAAATCGAATTATTTTTGATTAGTTTTTAAAAAAAGAGATTAACCATATATCCAAATTTATGGATAAAATAATTACTTAAGAAACGGATTAATTTTTAAAAGGAGTAAGGCGAGTTTTGGCGTGTTTCTTAATTATTAATTAATAGGTTGCCATAAGCGTTTCGTTTTATTTTTTAAGGAATTCGTCTATTTTGTATTTAGGGTTTACGATATATATCTTTAACTTTTTTAATAGGTTCCTGAATTTCAAGCTTATTATATAAGGTAACGGGATATACGCGGGCAATAATTTTGTTCCGATTAAAGGTTACGAAAAGGTTGATATATTACTTTAAAGCCTTAGCGGTACGAAAACGTTCCGTTTGTACAACGTAGCTTATTGTAAAGAATTCGCCTGCAATTTGGTATCGTTTCGACAGTTCCGAAACAAAGGTTTTTGGTGGGATAACCGAGGGATTAATAACTGCATCCGAAATAAGTATAATTAAATTGTGGCTATTTTAACAAATAAATTTAATTAGTTTGTTATTGAAAATATTAGCGGAATAACGTTTCGTGTAGCCCTGGTTACTTATAGACGAAATATTAACTTAAAGATGTCGAAATTACTACGTATAGGTAACGGTACTTGATGGTATTTCCGATTGGGCCATTTAGGTTTTGAAGTAAATACTTAATTGTAATCCTATACTAAGGGAATCCGGCTAAAGGGTTTTATAATTATCGAATGCTAAATATGTGGCAAGGCGAAGGCTCTATGGCAAATACGCCGCGAGCTTAGAAAAGGAGCTTCCCGATTAAAATAGAAAATCGTCGTCGACTTTATAGATTTCGAAAAAAAACCCTGAAGGATATAGATACGTTATGTTTACAACCGATAGTTATTTAGGCTTTATTTGGGATATCTACCTTAAGAACCGAAAACAGGATATATTAATTATTGCGTTCCGATACCTGTTAGGCGTTTTGAAAAACCAAGATACGGTTTTCTTATAGGTAATTAAATGCGATAACGAAATTTTAAAAAATCACATGTTTCGAAATATCCTTTAATCGTTTCCTTTTAATATTAGGCTTAAGCCCTTAGCACCATATAGCCAGGCTTAGAACGGGGGTGCGGAACGTTTAGGGGGTGTAATTAAGGAGAAAGCGATTGTTATACGAAATGGCGCTAAGTTACCTGCGTTTTTAATTGTACATATTTTCAAAGCTGCAGTATACCTATATAACTGTATCCCTAAATACGTTTTTTTTAACAGACTTTATACAAGGTTTATTATATTTACTTGGCGTATAAAAACGGCGTTATGGTGCTTAATCGTAAGTTTTAATAGGCATATTTAAAAGTTTACGGCTATATAGCTTACGTTATAACATTTATTACCATAAAAAAAGAACAAAGGTTCTAGAAGGTAAATCCCAAGGCATAAATTGGCTTTTTCGTTGGCTACCGATTAACGAATATTTACAAGATTTGAAACTTTTTGACGCATAAGGTTATTGTTATTTGAAACGCATAATTTAATAAGAAGGCTATTTTTTCGGGTAATATTAAAAACCTAAAAGACGATTTTTCTATATTACCGAAAACGACTTACAGAACTTATTTTAACAGGTTTACGTATTTAATTAGGCTTACGGTTATTTTATATATATATATACGAGGAAGATAAAGATCTAAGTAGAATAATTTAATTAGCGGCTGGATAAAAAGGATGGTTCCAGAGTGGTATTGATGTCGAAGACGTACGGGAAGGGGCAGAACCAGACTGTACGCAAAAAACTGATTATTTTTATACGATAGCTGTGTTTGAGTTATTACCGTTCCCTGGACTGTTATTTCCGCTAACGTTAGTTTTAATAACTGTTACGATTATTGCGCCGACGGAAGAAATAAAAGCAGCCTTAAGTTTTTATTACGTTATTTAACTTAAAGTAACGGTAAAAGACGAAAATACCTTATAGGTTGTAAACGTAAATTTCCCGTACGTTTTGTATCGAAAAAATGGTTATTGGTACGATTATAAGGTATGGAAGGCCGCGTTTAACGTTGGACAATTAATCCATTTTGTTAGTACGATCGATAATTAGCCGGTAAATTACGGAAGCTTAGAGAAAAGAATAACTTAAAGTTCGCGTTACTTTAATCGGAAAGGCTTTAATATACCAAGAACAAAGTTAAGAGTAAAAGTACTACCTAGGTTACAGGGCCGGGTATATAGGCAAGGCCTACCGTTACTGCCGAAAAGCCATAAAGAGCTAAATATATACCCGTTAGGGAAGTTATTTCTAAAAGCCGAAAAGGCCTATTTTTAAAGTTACAGAAATACGTAGTTTTAGGAAATAATCGATTAGTTCGTTTCTAAAGGGAAATAGGTTTTAGGGTGTATGTAGGTGTACGTTTATAAGTTTGATAAGCATGGCTGGCTTTAAAAATATAAGGTACGTTTCGTCGTACGAAATAATTAACAGCTTACTGCTTATAGCGATATATACGTATCTACTTTAACTGGAAAGTCCTTTAAAGCCTTGATAGCTATTGCGGCTAGGTTCGACTTAAAGTTTAAATAGTATAACGCTGTAAATGCTTTCGTTAACGCGAATTTACCTTACGAAGTATACATAAAGACGCCCTTAAGATACCCTTAACGTAGCAGGATATTCCTGATCAAGAAGGCCTTATATAGCCTGAAAGAATTACCGTTACTTTAGTAAAAAGACTTTACTAGCATGTTTAGAGATTTGGGATTTAACCCCGTTTTTCATAAGCCCTGTTGCTTTATTCGTTAGGGGGTGTTTTTTTTTTTCGTCGACGATATTGTCGCTGCGTATAACAAAAAAAACCAAGCCCTCGTCGATCGGTTAATTTAGCAAATACAGAAACGGTATACCCTTATAGGGGTAAGGACTTCCAGTAGTTTCTTAAGATCGAAGTGATTAGAAATAAACCTAACAGAAAAATCTGGCTATCCTAATCCGACTTTATAAATAAGCTGGCTAACCTAGTCCTTAAAGAAAGTCTAAATAGTTTCTTAAAAATGCCAATAGCAAAGGAAAAGCTACTGCCGAATCCTGATTTAACCTATCCAGGCTTTGTTAACAGATACCAGAAAAAGATCGGTTCCATCCTATACGTCGTAGTCTATACGTAACCTAATATATCCTTTTTAATATCCAGGCTTGCCCGATTTAACCAGAACTTTAATAACGTATATTATAAAGCAGTTAATCGCGTTATACGATACGTAGTCGGCATTAAAATGTTAACGTTACAGCTTAGTAACGAGAACTTAATAAATACCTAAAACGACACCTTTTTGCAGATAATATAATCGATTAAAAAAGTTCCTAAGCTTACGTTATAAAGCTGTTTGGAAAAGTAATAGGATAGCGAGCGAATAAGTAAGATATAATAAATACTTCCATAACCGAAACGGAATTGTTGTTTTTTGCACAGGGTGCTAAAAAAACCTTATTTGCCTTTCGATTAATCAAGAAATTAAAAATTAGCCTGGATGCAGAACCTTTAAATATATAATGCGACAATTAATAAACTATACGGCTTATTACCGCCGATATCGCCCTTTTACGGACAAAGCTACGGTACGTGGATATATATAATTACTGGCTGCGAAAAGCAGTAAAAAAGCGTTTGATTAAAGTAAATTATACGCCTATAGATGATATATTGGCTAATAGACTGATTAAAGCTTTACGTTAAGAACCTTTTAGGTACTTTAAAAAGCAGCTAGGATTGGTCGATATTACAGAAGTCTTAAACCTACGGAAGAACATTTTGAGGGCTATTTTTGATAAGGAATTGGCTGATTAAAAGGATATAATCACCGGAGAAGAGGTTGAATGGAAAACTGTGGCTTTAAAGAGTGATAAAAATGTAACGATTAACGCCCCGAATTCTTTAAGGCGTTAAGGGGGTGTATTGGCTAGCCAGGGTGCTAAAGCACCCTAGTTACGCTTTGATTAGAGGATAATTGTTCCGTTGTTAGGCTACACAAAAGCTGTACGCGTACTGAGAAACTGCGCAATTAGCGGAATATAATAACGTAACTGACATCCCCTATATCTAACAGATATACTTTATGTTTCAAACTGTGACGGCTGGGCTAGTTAACCAACTATTAAACCTAGTCGTACGGGTTTATGTTGGCAGTGGTGCTGTGGGAAACTGAGCAATAATGAAGATACTAGTCACGTCTGGTAATATCAGATAACCAAGGGTGATCTGGGTAACCAAGTTGTATTACAAGCTGCTGCTATCTAACTATGGAGTCCTAATGAGCGTATATATGTTATTTGTTTCTTACTGGCTCATCTCTGCTCAGCTGATTTCCATTGAGCAGTGATCAATAACGCTCAGTTGGTGTCAGCGGTGCTCAGCAGATCGTCCCTGAGCACCGGTCACGTGACTTGACCCACTTGGGTCCTGTTTCGGTCCGTAGAGACCGTTTCCGAGACCGCCCTCCTGTGAGGTCGTAACACAAACTTCGTAAACCATTATTACGGTGTACCAATATATTTCAATTTATACTTTCAACGTAATTAAATCGTTATTAATTTTCGTTATGTTACTTAAAGCTAATCGGGGCGTTTTTAGTCCTATATCCGTGTTTTGACATTCTGAGGCTTTTTAATAAATAACGTTCTTCTTTTACGGAATTTATAAGCTGTTGGACGGCTCAGTGGTCGCGAGCTTGGAGATGTCTCGTTCCGCTTGCTGTAGGTCTGGGCAACCAACAACTTGCGAGAGGCAGCTGGTTCGAATCCAGCTTGGGACAGCGTGCTTGGGTTGCCAAGCCCAGCGCACGGACTAGCGGATGCGCTTGCGTTTCGTTTGCGTGTCTTATCGTGTCGGCACTAATTGGAGGGTTGGGTTAGTGGGGACTAGTTCAATCAAAACCATCGTGTATTTCCATTAATTTGTTACCGTGTTCAAGATTCCTATATAGTTTTTCATCCGGCCCGCCTGTGGGTACGGTTTTTAGAGGGTGCTTCCCGGTCGCATCATATATCCAGTCGTGTATGTATATAGGAAGCCGGTTAGCTTGTACATAGCTAGATACCTAATAGCACTTGACGTTGCATAAGCTGTTGGACGTAGTCCGTAAATTACTGGCATATTTTCTATATTTGGTTCAACTGGCCTTGTTAACGGCGCTATTAAACTTTAATTTAAAAAGCTTCCGTTTTTTTTTAATATAAACGGTTTGTTAAGTTATAAATATTATCTTGTTATTTTTTAGTAATCTCTTATTCTGCTTAAAAGGTTAGCTAATTTTAAAACGGAAAGCTTTATTAATTTTTTTGTATACCTTTCATTTCTAAAGGTCTGTTTTAAAAGCTAACTAAAACTAAATATTAATAATAACCTTTTACTCTTTTTCGAAAGAACGTAGCCGTATATATAAAATTGGATTCTCCTTCGAAAAGACGTAACCGTATATATACTTGGACAAAATAATTAATTGCTACTTAAACTCCTAGTTTCACTAGCCCTTTCCGTTTCGCAGGTGTCTTACTTCAAGGCGATTCCAGATTACCTAGTTATGCTCCTATTTACGTCGATTCCTTTCGGAATTCTGGAAGTTCTTCGCGGTCTTAAGTAACTGAACAAACCAGCGTTCGTAATCCTTTAACGTGTAATATTTTCGCAGCTGGATTTCGGAATCCTTTAATCCTTTATTTTTATCCGGCTGCAGTTTTATTAACAGTACTTCTACCGAAATAAAATTATGCCGTATAAACTGTTCAGAAAGTTAGTTATTTTTGTTTTGAAAACTTATATAATATCCGAAAATATAGAACCGAATTTAATTTTTTTGTAAAAACCTTTTTAAATCGATAGTAACGTCGACGGATTTGGAAAATCCGGTATTTTTATTAAGATTAATTATTGTAAGCATAATAATTTTTGCGTAAGCCTTCTCGTTACGGAAAATCGGCATCGTTTATTAAAAATTACGTAACAAATTATGTTCGGTTATTATTTTAATAGATAAAAACTTAAGACGGTATTATAAAAACGATCGAAATTAAAATTCCTAGCCGTAAAACTGGCGAGAACTTATAAAGCTTTTTATGCGTTTTTAAGATTTATCTTTAAGGTTTACCGTATAAAGCTATCGTTTATAAGGCTTTCAAACACCTTGCTAAACTGTGGCCAGCAGGCATAAGGTTCACCAGAGCCGAAGCTTATCGGCAACTACTAGTCGAAATCGAAGTAAAATACGGAACTAAGGTATGCAATCTATCCAAACCGTAAAAAACTATTTAAAAAGTTATCGTGTTTAAAGATACTGGGTATAATATCTATTATAAAAATTAATCGTGGCAGGATTTCTATATATTGGCTCAGCCTTGTATTCCAGGCTTGGACTTATGTAGTTACCTTGAATAAGATTAGATAAAATAATAAATTGGTACTTTAATTCTTAAGTTTTATTAATACTTTTCCATTTTGTAGATGTTTTACTCTAAGGCGATTTCAGGTTGCCTAGTCCAGTTTTTATTTACGTTAATCTTATCGGAATTTTTGGAAGCTTTTTGTTGCTTTATATAGCCTGATAAATTACCGCTTATATTCTTTTAACATATATTATTTTAATAACTGTATTTCGGAATTTTTAAATTTGTCGTTATTGTTTCCTTTTACTTTTGTTAGTACTACTTTTATCGAAATAAGATTATACCGTATAAGTTATTTAGAAGGTCGATTATTTTTATTTTAGAAATTTAAGTGGTATCCTAAAATAAGAAGCCGAATTGGACTTTTTTATAAAAATCTTTTTAGGTTAACAGTAACGTCGACGGCGTTGGAGGGTCCAGTGTTTTTATCGGGATTGATTACTCTAAGCGTCTTGGTTTTTGCGTAAGTTTTCCGGTGCGAAAGACCGGTATCGTATATTAAGAGTTCCGTAATATGTCGTATTTAATTTTTGTTTTAGTGGTTGGGAATTTGAGAAGCTGTGGGAACGATTAAGGTTGGAATTTCTAGCCCTGAAACTGGCGAGGGTTTGTAAAGCCTTTTATGCATTTTAAGGTTTATTTTTAAAGTTTATCGGGCAAAGTTATTATTTGCCTTCAAGGATTTTATTGAACCGTGGTTAACGAACATAACGTTTATTAGAGCCCAATCTTATCGCTAATTACGTATTAGTCGTAATCGAAGTAAAACACGGAATTAAGATATGTAATTTATCTTAATTATAAAAACCGTTTAAAAAGTTATCGTATTTGAAGATATTAGGTATAGTATTTATTGTAGAAATCTTATCATGTAACTATCTTTTATATATTAGCTTAGCCTGGCAATTCAGGCTTGGACCTAACCTTTATCTCGTAATAACTTTTTGTAATATTTTGTCAGCAGTTAAGGTGATTTGTTGGAAAAAACGGTAAAAGGAACAAACGGGCTTTGATGTGGCCCCAGGATTGGAAGACAGAGGAGCTAAAGCCTATATGTAGCTGCTCCCCCCCATCCCTAGTTCTAGGACAGCAGAGCAAGCAACCTACTCCACCCAGTCCCCAGAATTGCAGCACATTTGCCGACATATTTATTAATAATTCTTTAAATAGACTTTTCATTGGTTTAATAATCGCACTATTCGAAATAATAGGTAAAATCACCTTATGTATATCCCTTACTATCCGGCCATATTAATACTGATGCTGTGTTTTTAAGGTTTTATTATGTAGTCAAAATTCGTAACTTTCGGTATTACTATTACCTTTTCTAATTATATCTCGTCCAGGTATTAAAATCGAAACCTTGCTTGTATATACGGGTAATTTGTTTATAAATTCGTTATTTCTCATTTGCGTGAATAAAACAATGAAACCGGTTGCAGTTAATGGGATAAAAGTCCGCGTACCGGCCTTTCTAGAGTTACCGTTTTATTACTAAATATAAAAATCTTTTAACCGCTTTTAATCTTAATCGCGCCATTTTTAGTTTGTTATTACTGTAAACGTAGATTATAATAACTTATCTGTTACCGTTTTAACCTTTCGGTAATTCTTTAGATATAGAAATCAAACGTACTTTTTTTATCGTTTTTTTAATATTTTGTATCGTTAAGTAATATATCTTATTTGCCATAATTATAACATTATAGCAGGTTTATGTTTGGCCTTTAACTAATTTTAACTTTAATAATCCTGCACCTATTTGATAAAAAAGATATACCTTACTTTCTTTCCCTAAATAACTTTAAAATATGCAACCCGTAATATAAAATGGTCTTTTTCTGTCGTTTTTTAAATACCGGTAATCGATAGTTACTTTTTCTATAATATACTTCTCCATATCGTAAGTTATTAAAGTTAATAATTCTATTTTCCAGGTTTTCTCGCAAATCTTTATAAAATACATTACACTAATGGATCGATTGGATCCGTGCGCTCGGACACCCCACCTTCCAACTCCGACCGATATCTCCAACCCCTTCCAACTTCGAAGTCCAATAACGTAGCAACCACAATATGGATTTGGATGAGGTCGCTCCCGTTTTTGTCGCCGATCGTCGGCCTAACGAGGAATTCAGTCCGGAAGCCCGGGCCTTCATGATTAGGGCCGTGGCTAGGGGTACAACCCAGACCTGGGTGGCCGAAGCGATAGGAATAGAACGTCAGCGCGTCGGAGAACAAATTCAACGCTTTATAACTTACAAAACGGTCCATAACTTGCCACGGGGACATCGGCAGCGGGCTATTCGAGGTCGCCTAGCCTCACATCTCTATCAATTGGGCCGTCGTTACCTTCGCGATACGTACCGTCAGTTCCAAGAGAAAACGGGTACCCGTATTGGCCGGTCGACGATAAGGCGCTTTTTCCGTACATTCGCCTTAAAAAAATAACGCGCGGCGAACAGAATTAAATTATCGGCGGACGACGTACGCAAACGTTTAAGGTTCGTCAATAAGGCCCTTAAACGGAGTAACTAAGGGCACCTCCTTATGATACTCGCTTCGGACGAATGTACCATATAGAACGTACCCGAACGCCCGGGTTAATGGGTATTTCGTTTTTTGTCGGAACGTTATCGGGAAGACCTAGTGAATCCGGTGAGTCATGGGAAAGTTCCCGTTTCTGTCATGGCTTGGGGGATGATGTGGCAACGTAACGGCGAAGGCGGTTTTAGTCCCATTATCCTTTGCAAAGGCGACGAGCTTTCCCCGGGCGGCGGAGTAACTTCTTGGTGTTATATCGAAGTCCTTGAACGAGGGCTTTTTCCGTTTTACGAGGCTGGGGATCCCTTTATTTAAGATAACGTTCCAATATATAAAGCGACAACCGTTAAGGAGTTTTTCGAGAGTTATGGGATTTGGGTATTCGAATGGCTTTCATATTCGCTCGATTTGAACCCTATCGAACATTTTTGGCGTGCTTTAAAGGATAAAATTTCCGAAATCGAGCCCGAATTCGGCCATTTATTTGATAATAAAAAGAACCGCTAACGGGCGTTTGAAGTAATCCAAAACGCGTGGTCCTAATTAAATATTAACCTTGTAGTGAAACTTATTAAGTTATTCCCAAAAAGATTAAGAGCCGTTCGTCGCGCTCGAGGGTGGTATATACGGTTTTGAAGCCCTGAAACAGGGCTACAGAATGATATATGTAACGTTTTAATTGGACGTGTTTTAATAAAGAAATAAATTGTTGAAGATAGGTGGTAAATACGAAGGAGGGTCGATTGATGGGGTGCGCACGGATCCAATCGATCCATTAGTATAAATAAACTATTATCCTTATTTTGTACTAATCTAGGTTTTGCTACAAAGTTTTTAAATTCTTTAATTTACTTATAACCTTATCCTTTCTAGCTTAATTGGAAGTTTTATTAAATTACAACGCGTTGTCCGGCCGCATTTTTGAACCTATTTTTAAACTTATCTTCGAAATTAATACAACTGGAAAAGATTTCCTTGGTAAGCTTCTCCCAAGCGAAATTCCCTTTTTCTAGGAAGTCTTTAATAATAAATTCGAACTAATTAAAAACGTCCTTTACCAAAAGGCGGTAATAAAAAAGTCCAACCCGCTAAATCGGCAGGCCCTTCGAAACGGAAATCAACCAGAACCTAAATTAGAAAAGTTTAAACCTTCCTTTTCTCGTTTTCAACCAAGAATTTTTAGGCTTTATTTTATAAATACTAACCGCCGTAACTAAATAACTATTACTTAATTAATAAACTGCGAAATAATAATTTTAAACTTCTTAGTATTATCTTGAAGCTGCTAAACCGTAAATTCCAGCATACTTATTACTTAAGTAATAGTGGATATATTAACGGTTCGAATATTATTTCAAGAATGGTTATACTATCAAACAAAAGCTTGGAAGGTATAACGCCTGGGGTAATTAACTTATTATTAAATCTAATCGTAGAGGTTTCTGTTAACAATGATAGTATAGGAAATTAAGTTACACAAAAAAGCTAATTATGTTTAATAATAACAAAAAAACCAAGAGGAATTTAAGGAATAAAGTTATATCACAAACTGGTGCTATTTAAAACTATAAAAACAACGAGCGTATATATTCATATTTTTATTTAAAATGTTCAAGCAGCTTAAACCCTTAAACTTAATAAGTGTTCTAAGCGCTTCTATAATATAAACCACTTAAAGTAGTAACACTTTTAAAACCTCTAAGCCGGTAACGTAACCTTTGATGATTGTTAGATTTTATTCTTTTAAAACTCTAATCGTTTCTAAAAAAGCCAAGCCTTGTTAGGTTATAATAATAAAGCGTTTCGATCTAATACGGTAATGGTTAAAAATACGCGTTATGTAAGGTAAAGTTATGTCCAAGCCTTAGTTGCCAAGCTAAGCCAAGATACAGAAAATAATTATACGATAGAATTTCTACGATAGATATTATAGTTAATATCTTTACATACGATAATTCTTTAAACGGTTTTCATAGTTAGATTAGATTGCATATTTTAGTCCCGTACCTTATTCCGAATCCGACTAGTGGTTGCCGACAAGCTTCGGCTCTGGTAAACCTTATACCCGTTATGGTTCAGCAGGGTTTTTAAAAATAGAAAATAGCTTTATACGGTAAACCTTAAACTTAAACCATGAAAATAAACCTTAAAAACGTATAAAAAGCTTTGTAAACCTTTGCCAATTTCAAGTCTATAAAGTCCACCTTTAATCGTTCCTACAGCTTTTTCAGTTATTATTAATTAAGATACAAACCGAAAAGATATAAGATGCTACGCGATTTTAAATACGAAATACCTATCCGTAACGGGAGGATTTTAACGGAGATCATCTTAGTTACGATATGCCAATTCAAAAAAATAACCGGATAAGCTAAGGCAGTCGACGTTACAGTCGATTTGGAAAATATTTCTTAAAAAACCGATTCCGACTTTTAATTTTCGGATACCGTTTAATTCCGGACGACAAAAAGAATTAATTTCTCGATAAGCTTACTATTGATATTTTATATTTGGCGGAAATGCTGCTAATAAAAGTAAGAAAACAAGAAGTTTAAACATTCGGAAATCCAATTATTAAATTAATGTACGTTACAGGCTTATAAGCGATGGTTTGCTCGGTTATTTAAAATTGCGGAAAACTTGCAGGATTTCGACAAGAATCGACGGATATACGAGCGGGATCAAGCAGTTTGAAGTTCCTTTAAAGTAAGATACTTATGCAACTGAAAGGTATTAGTGAGGCATAGGAATTAAGGTATCAATTTATCATTTTATCCGGTTTGCGTATACCGTTACGTTTCCGATAGGGAGAAAAATACCCTTTATGAAGGCAAGAATTGAAGATAAGAAATAAAACAGTAATTCTTAATTTTTAACTGAGGAAATGTCGTATTAAACTTTTGATATAAAAACGTATAAACGCATATTAAAACGGAAATATAAAATACATTAAAAAATCAACCCCGCTAGGAAAAATGGAAAATTATACAAAACGTAATAATATCGCTATATACGTGTTATTTTGCACATCTTATTAAGTGGTAATTTTCGTAACCGTTCAACATAAAAGGCACTTTAAACTTTTCGTACGTATTTAACTATATTTATCACGATATCGGTTTTAATTTCAACTTCATTTATCTATTATTTTCCTATTATAATTGATTCCGGTTTTTCCATAAAGGGATAATAATGTATTACGATTCTAAATATTCAAATAAGTTTTGTTTAGTAAAATAATAAATAATAACGTTATTTAACTTTACAGATTGATAATTTATATAATTATAATTTATTTTCGATTATTTTATTGCGTTTATTTAAACAATTTACTTTTTTCGACTTTTATAATTATTATGTCGTATATTATTAAAAGCTTCATTAAAAATCCGTGTTTTTAATATTATGCAAGGTAACTATATATGTCCAAGCCTGGAAAACAAGGCTGAACCAATATACAGAAATCATGCCACCATTAGTTTTCACAATAAATATTATATCGAATATCTTTATATACGATAATTTTGTAAATAGTTTTATACGATTTAGATAAATTATATATCTTAGTCCTGTACCTAATTCCGATTCCGACTGGTAGTTTTTAACAAGTTTCGGCTCTGGTAAACGTTATACCTGTTAAGGTTCAGCAGAGTTCTTGAAGGCAAATAATAACTTTATACGGTAAACCTTCAAAATAATCTTAAAAACGCATAAAAATCTTTATAAGCGCTCGTTATTTTTACGGTTAGAAATTCCAATTGCGATCGCTTTTATAATATCTTTTTAGGTACTTATCTATTAAGATAATAGCCGAATATAATATATTACGTAACTCTTAATATATGATGCCGATTTTCTGTAACGGAAAAGCTTACACAAAATTCATTACGTTTATAATAATTAATGCGGATAAAATACCGGACTTTCCAAGGCCGTCGACGTTACTGTCAACTTGGAACAATTTTTACAAAAAAATCCAATTCGGTTTTTTATTTTCGGATACTATATAAGTTACTAAAATAAAAATAACCGATTTTTCGAACAGCTTATACGGCGTAATTTTATTTCGGCAAAAGTACTGTTAATAAAACTGCAGGAGGATAATAATAACGAGTTGGAAGATTTCGAAAATTAATTATTAAAATAGTATACGTTGGAGTAATATAAGCAGTAGTTTGCCAGGCTGTACAGGACAACAAAAAGCCTCTAGAATTTGAACAGGAATCGACGTAAATAAGAGCTTATTCGGAACTAGGCAATCTGGAGTTACGTTAAAGTGAAACACCTGCGAAACGGAAGGGGGTTAGTAAAGCTAGAAGTTAAGGTAGCAATCTATCATTTTATCCAACTATATATACGGTTACGTCTTTTCGAAGGAAAATCTTTAATGTTATAAATATACTTTTTTGCGCTACCGTGTTTTACGATTATAGCCCGAACAATTTCGAATTATTGGCGCAACGTCTCCGGATTTACGCCTAATATTATTAAATAATATATTTTTTAATTTAATCGCGTTATAAGTTTTTTTGCTATTGAATAAACTTGTAACGGCTGGGCTAATTAACCAATTATTAAACCTAGTCGTGCGGGTTTATGTTGGCAGTGGTACTGTGGGAAACTAAGTAATAACGGGGATATTAGTTACGTTTAGTAATATCAGATAACCAAAGGTGATTTGGGTAACCAAGTTGTATTACAAGCTGGTGCTATCTAAGACTATAGGAAATAATAAACGTATATATTTATGTTTTGGCTTAAGATACTTAAACCGGTTCAAACCCTCTTTTGGTAACCGGATTCCTTTAAGCCCTCCTGAACTCCTTTAAGCTATCCTTTTGGTTTCGACTAACTTAAGCTGCCAAATCTTTCTGGAACTAGTAAAACTCCTTAAGCCCTTTTAAGTCAGTTACGTAACATGGATTTACAGTCGGGTCTTGCTTACTTTAAATTCCGACCGTTTTTAAAGTAACTAAGCCTGCTAGGCCATAACATAATTTCCCTTTTTTTAGGATTTTTGCCCTTAAAAATTAATTTGTTTGTTTCGTTATTTTTGGTAAATAACTTCCCTTTTTTATTTTCATTTTCTGGTATGTTTTTGGACTGATTATTATATTTAATCGGATTGAAAAAACCCGTTTTCGTAAACGTACTAACGCTTTTATTTTCTTAGAACAAATTAACCGTTTTGGGTTTATTATGTTATCGGACATCTCTTGTTTTCGTTACAAGTTTGAAAACAAATCCTGCAAAGCCCATCATAGTTCTGGAAAATGTTCGCGCTGTACCGAATACGGAGGTTCCTGTAATTTTTTTGGTTTTTCCGAGGCCGAATATTAAAGGTTAATAATTAAGGAAAACCGTTTGGATCTGCAAGAACGTCTTGCCAAGGAAGAATTATTGCGGGTGTAGCAAAGTTTTAACGAATTTCAGCAGTACTTGCAGGAATTACTTGGTCGTTTGGCGCGTTTTCGAAATTAGAAGAAAATTTTGCGATAATAAGGTATCGAATTGTTACGTAAGGGGATTTAGGGTATAAAGGTTATGGAAGAGTTTGAACATTTAAAAAGGGAGCAATAACAGTTAGAAACCGCGGTTACCGCAGCTATATCGGCCGCGATTACAGACCCGGTTAATTGGTCTGGTGTCGATCTTACTGACTGGTCCGCCGTTGGCTGGAACGTGTCCGTTGTTTCTGGTGAAAATCCTTTAATAGGCGCTGGGAGTTTATGAGGTTTTTGGCAGGTTTCCAGGTGTTTTCGGAGTTCGGGTGCTTTTTCCATTTAATTAAGTACTGGGTAAGTCCATCCTTTTTGCGCATATCCAGGATTTTTTCCATTTTATATACTGGTACATTTTCTTCCGCCTTATTTTTTTATTCTGTACTAACTTTGATAGTATTTGCTGTTAACTTAAATAAGGAAACATGAAAGACTAGATGGAGTTTAACCTTCGGTAATAATTCTAATTTGTAATTGTTTTCCGAGATTTTCTTGGCAATTTTATATGGGCCGATATACTTAAAGTTTAGTTTTTAATTCGGGCGTTTAGTTTTGATGTTTTTAGTGGCTAGGTAGACCATTTCTTTTTCCGAAAAAGTTGGTTTTTTTAACTTTTTCTGGTTGTAATATTTTTTCATCTAATTACGGACAAATTCGAGTTCTGTTTTTATTTTTGCGTACAACTACCTGAGTTGTTTTGATGTTAGAATGGCCTTGACATTAACTGGGCTATTGTTGCGTGTTTCCTTGTAGATTTCTGGTGTAAAACCGAAATTGGCGTTTGTTGGGGTTATTTTGATGCTTTCGTAATGGCTGGTGTTGTAAACTAATTGGGCCATTAGTAGCTTTTTAACCCAATTGTTCTGCTCGTAGTTGATATAATATCGTAAATAGGTCTCGAGCGTTTGATTTAAACGTTCCGTTTGTTTATCCGTTTGGGGTTTGAATGTGCTGGATAATTTGTGGTTCAGACCAATTTGTGCTATAAGGCCTTGTTAAAATTTAGAGGTAAATATGGTGCCTCTATCTGAGATAATTTCTATTAGTAACCCATGTACGCTTAAGATATATCGGAAAAATATGTACGTTATTTGTTCTGCGTTCGTGTTTTTAAGGTATAAAAGAAAATAGGAAAATTTCGTGAATCGATTTATAATGACGAAGATGCTGTTATAATATATTCCTATCGCTGGATCTTTAGATAAGGGAAGTTTAGTAATAAAGTTCATAATGATTAAATCCTATAGTTGCTATAAAACTGGAAATGGTTGTAATTTTCCGTATGGTTTGTGCCGTGGAACCTTAGCTTTAGCGTAAACGTCGTATTGTTTTATAACCTTTTGTACTGTTGTTTTTATCTTAGGAAAATAATAGGTACGTTATAATCGTTCTAGGGTTTTGTGGATTCCTGGGTATCCGTAAAGTAGGTATTAATATATATCCCATATCAGGTTTTCTTGATGTTTTTTTGGGACCTGGATCTTATTTATTTTCTGGTTTTTAGGTAGACTGTTGTTATATTGTTAAATTTTCTGATGTAGGTTGGGGGGTATTACCTTGATTGTTATAATTTGTCGTAACTTTAAATGTTTTTCTGGGGTGATATCGAAGATTTTGTGGCTAACTTTAACCAATTTTTTTTTTAAGTCAGGTTGCCTATTGAAAACGTTTGCTTTATTATTTTTAAAGCCTTTCTGGTGTATGATTATAAAATCGTACTCGGCCAGTTCTTCTACGTAACGTAATTATCGTCCTGTAAGTTTTCGTATAGTAATGAAACGGGTGAGGTTTTTATAATCGGTATAGACCTTAATTTGATAGAAGTTTCTTTTAAACATGTATCTAAATTCCCGGAAAGCCTTAACAATAGCCATAAATTTTTTGTCGGGAATGCCATAATTTAATTCCGCTTTTTTCAATTTGTAGGAATAGAAAGCAATTAGGTGGAGTATTTCTTAATTATCTTAATATCCGATTACTGCGCTTAACGCATAATCCGAAAAGTCGGTTTCTAGCTTAACTAAGCGATTTGGATCGTATATAACCAGCATTAGTTTATTAATGATGGCATCCTTAATTTGTTAAAATGTTTCTTCCGTTTTTGTTATTTATTGGAACTCGTTTTTTTTTTTAGTTAAATTTAACAGTAATGTCGCAATTTTGCTAAAGTATTTGATAAACTTGCGATAGTAGTTGGCGAATTTAATAAATACTTGTACCTTTGTAACTGTAATAAGTCTTGGTTATTCGGTAATTACTGCAATTTTTTTAAGGTTTATCTTGATATATCTTGAAGTAATAATGTATCCCAGGTATTCCATTTCCTAAGTATGGAACTGGCTTTTTTCTGCGTTAACTAACAGATTGGCGTCTTGTAGAGTTTGGAAAACTTGATAAACGTGTCTTGTATGTGTTTTTTCCGATTTTGAAAAAATCAGAATATCGTCTAAATAGCATATAACGAAAATGTCCAGGTATTTCCTAAGTACATGGTTAACTATTCGTTAAAAGGTTGCTGGTACGTTCGTAAGTTTTATTGGCGTAACCAAATATTCGTACAATTCGTACTTCGTTTTGAAAGCCGTTTTTTATTCGTATCCTGGCTTGATTTGAATCAGGTTATACCCGTTTTTAAGGTTTAAAGCGGTAAACCATTTGGTTTTTTATAAGCGGTCCTTTATTTCGGTAATTAATGGCAAGGGTGTCCTATTTTTAACAGTGATGTTATTAAGATATCGGTAATCTATTACTAGTCGTAACTTACCGTTCTTTTTTGGTACGAAGAATATAGGATATCCTGCTAAGGATATAGATCGTCGGATCCATCCCTTTTGGAGTCTATTTTCCAGGTATTTTCGTAAGGTATAAAATTTTGTTACGTTAAGATTATAAATGGGGTAGAACTTAGGTAAGGTACTTTTTTAAAGGATTATTTCATGATCCCATTTACTGTGTTCTGGTAGTTTCGTTTAAAGCTTTTTCTGAAACAATCGCTTATACTTGCGATATTGTGGTAGTACATTAGCCATATCTTCTTTTGGTTTTTTGGGCTGGTGTTCCAGGATTTCGTTTATGTCGCAAAGCTATGCCCGGATAATGGTTATAATACGTCGAATGTGTCGGTTATGCCCTTTTTCTTTCTTATATCGTATTCTTTTGGGTAGTAAGGTTTCTGTCGTATCCTTATGCCTACATTTGTTATTTTTCTTGTTATTGATTAAATGTGGAGATCTTGTTCGTTTTTTTTGCTTGTCGATAAAATATGAAGCGAACTTTACCTGGCCAATACTCCAATCGATTAAGGGGTTATACTGGTGCAACCATGGTTTTCCTAAGATCATGTCGTAATTTCTTAACGGAACGATATCGAAGTTAACTATCTAGATTCGTTCTTTAATAAAAATCTCGAAGTAATTAATTTCGCATATGATTTTTCCGTTATCGTAAGCGAATACCTAACTTTCGACGTTCTCGGCGATGTAAGGGTTCTTTTTATCCTTCCATAGCAGTTTAAGCTGGTTTACCAACTTCGGGGTGATGTAGTTGGCGTCTAGAGCTCCGCAGTCCACTATTACGGTACACCAGTATGTCCTAATACGTATTCTCAAGGTGATAGGGTCGTTTTTGGCTTCTATCGTCGTGCATAAAGCTTTTTTAAAGGGTTTATGTTAACTTCCTTAGCTCCCGTTATCCTGTAACTTTTCTATAGGTAGCGTTTATTTTTTGGGTTTTCCAGCTGCTTAATCCTTACCTGCAACTGCTTAATATACTTTTCTTAACGTCGTAGCGTTACCTTTAATTCCATAATACGTATATCGAATAACTTATTATATTATTTTAAGGTAATAAGGTTCCTTTCGATTTGTTCGATTATGCTTTCTTTTAAACGGTTTACTTCCGTTATCTAGCTATCTAGGCTGTCGGATTATTGTTAATACTATGCGTCGTACCTGGCCATGTTTTCCTGTCAGGATTATATTTCCTTTCGAAGCTTTTGCCGTTTCTTAAAACCAGTCGTAAATGCCAGCTGGAATTGCAGGTTATTAAGGGTTTTTCGTCCTGCTTTTATAACTGTTTAATAAATCCATTTTTTTTATATCTTATAGTTGCACGTTTCAAAATGGCACATTAAGTCCTTTTTTAGGTAACTTTTGCTTTTAGGCTAATTTCCTTTCGTTGTAAGGATGTCGATGGTATCCTGTAATACTATCGTGCGTAGGTAACGGTACCATCGCTGATTTTTGGGGTTGCTTCCGGTCTGGTTCTGAAAGTCGAATCCTTAATACCATATGCGTATAATGCGGCGTTAGATATAGTCTTGTTGTTTTTCGTATCGAAGGCAATAAGTTCATCTACAATAAATAACATATAATTTCCTATATCGGTTAAGGGTTCCGGGTAATAAGGCCTTATCCTAACCGTGGTACTCTTTAATCCATACGTTTAATTCCAACTGTTTATACCGTTTCTGCCTTTTTTTTTGCGATCGTAAGCGAAATTTAGGAATAAAAAACTTTTCCTATTTTTGGTATTTAGTTAACTATCCTTTTATGGCAGATTGTTGCCGCTTAATCGCTACTTAGGAAAGGGCCTTGGCCGTTTTTATTTTTTATCGCACTTTTTCCTGTTTGTCATTATTACGGATACGGATCATGTTAATTTGTTTGTTGCTGCTGGAATTCCTTGGTGGTCCTTTTGGTACTGGGGTCCAATATACTTTCTTATCGTTCTTTGGTAACGCCTTGTATCATCGTGTAACATATTCCATCTTACCGTAATTGTAATACTATACCTGGCTTATGTTTCGTTATTAAGTAGTACCAAGTTCCATAGGTCTTGGAGCTATTCCAAAGGAAGTAGGAGGTACCTCGCGTTTTTTTCCTTAATTGGTTTTGGAATATCTAACCCGTAAGGTAAAGTGTTTTCTTTTTTTTTGTCGCTTTTCAAACTACTTATTATCGATTCTTACTGTTTCGGTAATGTACTTGTCGAGTATCGTAAGTTGTAGAAATTTGATAATTTTATCTTTAACATTTTCCTTTAAGTTTTTGTAGAATACGTCGATTAAGGTATCGTTTTTATTATCTATCTATCCTACCTTAGCTATAAGGTTCCTGAATTCCATAACGTATTTGGAAGCTGGTCCCTTTTGGCGCAGTTGGAGGATTTGCTAGGCTGTAACTTGTTTTTCGTCTGGATTTTCGAAATTATTTTTAAGTTTTTCTTCGAAATTGATATAAGCGGAGAAGATTTCCTTAATAGCTTTTTTTTAATCGGACTCTTTTTTTTTTAAAAAGTTTCTTATGGTAGGTTTAAATTAATCGAAAGCATCTCCCTTCAGACAGGCTGTAACGGCGAGAATCTGGTCCGTTAGATCGGTAAGCCCTTTTAGGCGGATGTAAACCCAAGCCTGGGTTAGGAAACTCTAAACGTTTCCTTTTCTGTTATACGGTTCTGGCTTTTTAGGCTTTATCTTGCGGGTACTTATTAGTACTGTTATCTAATCGGTAAGTTATTAAACGATAACCTTGAGTTCCTTAACCTTATTTTGGAATTATTAAACCGTAGGTTTTTAAGTTGCGGTTACTTAAATATTGGTCGATATAATAGCGATTCGAGGTATTGCTTAAAATTTGATTATACCACTGAACAAAAGCTTGTAACGTATAACGGCTAGGTTAGTTAATTAATTATTAAACCTAGTCGTACGGGTTTATGTTAGTAATAGTACTGTAAGAAATTAAATAATAACGGGGATATTAATTACGTTTGGTAATATTAGATAACTAAGGGTAATCTGGGTAACTAAGTTGTATTATAAGCTGGTGTTATCTAAGATTATGGGAAATAATAAGCGTATATATCTATGTTTTGGCTTAAGGTGCTCAAACCGGCTCAAACCTTCTTTTGGTGACCGGACTCCCTTAAGCCCTCCTGAGCCCCTTTGAGCCATCCCTTTAGTTTCGACTAACTCAAGCTGCCAAACCCTTCTGGAGCCAGTAGAACTCCTTGAGCCCCTTTGAGTCAGTCACGTGACATGGATCCACAGTCGGGTCTTGCTCACTCCAGACTCCGACCGTTTTTGGAGTAGCCAAGCCCGCTGGGCCATAACAAAACTTTAACGCCTAATTAACCTTGATACATATCATAACGCTTTAAGCCCGCAAGAAATTCGCTAAATTCTTAATATACTAAAGCCGGATAGGAAACGCTGACGTATTTAAGTTAAAGGTTCCTTTAATAATCGATTTCTTTCGGTCGGCGTTAAGTTTTATAAATTAAGAATACTGTTGGTTTAAAAAGCTGTATTGTAATATCTGTTTTTTGAAGTAGTTTCGGAAACGCTATATATAGCATAAAATCCTTTATGACGAATTTTAAGGCTTTTATTTTAGCCTGTACAGCTATCTTTATTCTTATTTCTTTTATAAGCCGTTCTATAATATGTTATTAAGAAATAAACAATTAAACTTAAAAAGTGCATTTAGTCGAAAAGGCGAGTATTAGGATTATGTAAATAAAAAGCTGGTATCCGACATTATATATAGTTAAATGGTTTAATATTATTCAATATAATTTCTATTAACTTTAATATCTGTTAAGTATTAACTTTATAGGTACATAATTTTAATAATTCGAATTAACCACCGCTTTCTTACCCCGTTTTAATTTTTATAGTCTTTTTAGTAAGGAACTTGGTTTTTGTTAATTGCTTAAGTAATTCTGGTTTTTCGGATTAGCGTACGTAAAAGATAGTTTTAAATAAGATAAATAAAAGTATAACGATTATGAGATGTAAGGTATATATAAGTTATAATAAACGAATTTATAACTATATTTTACGATACCGCGGCAGACCTTATTTAAAATTAATCGGAAAAAGCAGTTAAAGAAAGATTATATGATGTTTTATTACAAAATAAAGCTTCATTTAAACTATAATAAGAACGTATAAAAGGAAAAGTTGAATGTTTGAAAATTTACTAAATTATTTAATTTTAAGTTAAATACGTAATTTTAATAACGGATTATACAAGTTTGCGGCCTAGACAAGCTTGCGGACAGTTTTTGCTCATATATCAATTACTTAACTTTATTTATTTATTACTTAACATGAACGTAATAGAACGTATTATAAAAAAATCCAGAATAAGCATAGCCATTTAGGTTATAAAGCATGGTTTAAAACTTAATTATAAAAAGGTTAGTTTTATATTCGATATTGCTGAAACGACCTTAAAAGTCCGATATTACGGTAAATGCGTCCCAACCGATATTGTCCCTCATTTTCGAATATTAACTTTAATTAAAACAAATCTATTATCGAAAATATGGCAAATTTGTTGCTTTTCTAACATATTACGATAAGCGTTGAGGTTTACTCGGTGTTAAACTTTTTTCGGCGGCAAAACAAATTCAAAACGAATTTATATCGAAAAATGGATTATGAAAAGGTATTATACGAAAGTCTAGAAATATTCCGCGAATCGTTTAAGTTTGATCGGGTTATAATTATGCAAGGTCAAGTGCTAGTAGGTATCTATCTTTGTATAATCTGACGCCGGCTTCCTATATACATACACGACTGGTTACACGATGCGACCGGGGAACATTTCCTAAAAACCGTATTAACAGGCGGGCCGGATGAAAAACCGTATAGGAATCTTGAATACGATAACGAATTAATGGAATACACGATAGTTTTTGATTAGTCTAGACCCCACTAGCCCAACTATTCCAATTGGTACCAAACACGATTGGAAACATAAGCGCTTCCGCTAGTCCGTACGCTGAGGTTGGCGACCCAAGTACGCTGTCCCAAGCTGGATTCGAATCAGCTGTTTCTCGCAAGTTGTTGGTTGCCCAGGCTTGCAACAAGCGGCACGAAACATACCCAAGCTCGCGACCACTGAGTTATTAGGACTAGGGTCATAATTATAAATACTGTATTGCGAAAACAGATATTCCTAACTTCGACGAAAAAAGCTTTTTAATAACGCTTTTAATAATATATAACATAATATTTCAAAATGTCGAAAAGTATAACAGGTTTAAACAAAGG
The DNA here is from genome assembly GCA_004155035.1 of Monosporascus sp. 5C6A. Classification (NCBI taxonomy): domain Eukaryota; kingdom Fungi; phylum Ascomycota; class Sordariomycetes; order Xylariales; genus Monosporascus; species Monosporascus sp. 5C6A. The sequence goes on along the minus strand of QJOB01000800.1, from coordinate 190,947 downwards.
TAATAGAATATTAAAGATAATATATAAATATACAAAGTATTAACCTGCAACGTTAGATTATATTATTATTTATTATTAACTGATTAAACAACTAAAATTAATTATAATAAGTAAATTACGAATAAATTAAGTTTACAATAAATTCAACATTTTGGTAAAAAGATTTAAACGCTTAATAAAAAACGAAATATTTTTTTATTTTTGACGATTTTAAAAGTTAATATTTGATAGAACTCGCAAGCTATTACGTAAATAACGATTGTATTACGTTTAGCATTTTTTTCATTTTTCTTCGGTTTTAACCTTTTAAATCATTTTGCTTTTTCGTTTTCAAACGCTTTTATGAACTTTATATTGAAAATCTAATACGACGTTAATATATTTTTATCGCGAAAAAAGATGTTTTTGCCGATTTTTACGACGCATTTAAAGCTGTTGTAATGTCTGATATTATCAAGTCCAGTTCTGTTAAAAATGGACTTGTTTTATTTAATTTTAATAATGATTTTTCCGATTGGAGATTTATTTAGTTGAACCTACGCCGACTGTCTCACTACTTACCTCCGCTGGTTCCGTTCTTCCCTACTGTCGAAAACCCCTCGAAATATACAGAAAATGAAAGAATGGGAACGATACTGGGAAAAAGAATTTAATGTTCTTAAAGAAACTTGCTGACAAAGATAATTAAAGCGGTTAATTCTTTGATCAAAAATAACTTAATATTTTTATACGCAAACGTTCTGTTTAAAGAACAACCTATTAAATTACGCGACATAAACCATTTTTTTAGTAAATACCGAAAGATTAAAAATAAACGTTTTTCAAAAAAACCCATTTATTATATTAAAAAATAATAAGCTTTTTTGGTTAAAAGAAGTGTGTAATAAAAAAATACAGCTAATAGGGGCTAAAGGTAATCGTCGTAAAAAGGTTAAAACGAAGAAACAGAAATATAGCGTTTGCGGCAAGTTTGGATATATATGCGTATTTGTAAAAAAGCTGTAAATACGACTAGTGACGAAGAGTCCAATTAATTTGAGTTGCTTTATTGCGTTATAGTTGTTTTATTTAAATTTGTTGTCGCGAAGTGCCAAAAAAGGTCCGCAAGCTTGTCTCGTCGTCAGGTTTATATACTAAGTTAACAAGTTAATGTTATATAAAATATTACGTAATAATTAAAAAAGCGCAGATAATTAATACAATTAATGCAAGGTAAAATCATTTTGTTTAAAAACGTTGTTATTTGGGAATTCAAAAGATTAAGATATTAAAGTAACAGCAGAATTAAAAATACAAAGCGAATACGGCTGTTAACAAAGGGCGAGAAAATACAAAATTAGATATTTCAACATTAACGACAAATATATAAATGGGCAATAAAGTTGTGTAAAAAATATAAAAGATACAATGAAGTAATTACGGAAATCATTACTAGGTATTTAGAATTAATCGGATAGCTTTTAATATACAAAGTATTAAACAGCCTATTTCAGAATTTGATGGTCATTCTCGGTTCAAGTATTATAGCCGCTAACCTAATAATAAACGGTTGAACTATTAAGTTAAAAATAGGCCGGTTTAAATTCAATAAGTCACGCAAAAGTAACAGAAAAAGAATGAATCATTATAGATATTAAAAAACAAAGTACGTATTTTTTAACGGAGAATAAACCAACCCTATGCTTAAAAACTATCGCGCTAAATTATTTACTTTATACTTACGTCTAATACAATACACGGAAGTATTTCTAGTTAAATAAGTCATAAATTAAATTACTTTTCATATATTATCCGAATTAAGTTTAAAAATAACGTTTTACATAAGTACTTCGGACGCATAAGTACTCCGGACGGTTTTTGGCACGTTGCGACAACAAATTCAAATTAATTAATAACAACATATCGCATTAATTCAAATCAATCGGATTTTTTTTCGCTAGACGTTTTTATAACTTTTTCATAAGTACGCGCATTATGTCCGGGCTTATTGCAGATCTTATACTTCCATTCCTTCGTCTCAACCCTCTTGCGACGACCCCCTTCAGCTGCTGTTAGCTGCATTTTTTCACCACCCCCTTTTTTTTCGGCCAGAAAAGCTTGTCCTTTTTGTATAATAAGTGTTCTTCCTTTTTGGAGACGTTTATTTTTGGTCCTCCGACGTTTGCTTAAAATGTAGTTCGTTTCGCGTAATTAAGCGTTTTTTTCCCGAAAAAAAGCAACTTCGTATAAAAGTAACAAGTTACTTTTTGTTAAAAGATTAGCCGATTTAACGACCTTTAACGAACCACCTTGATATTTAATCTTTTTTTGCAAATAACGTCCTTGCCTTGTTACTTTTTTGATATTCCTAGGGGTTTTCGCGGGCGGGAAATGAATAGAACCGGCGGAGGTTAACGGGGAGACGGTTGGCGTAGGTACAACTAGAGAAACTTCCAATTCGGAAAAAACGTTATTAGGATCGAATGGAATAAGACCAGTTTTCGCGAATCCAGATTTGATATTATCGGACGTTATGGCAGTTTGGAACGTGTCGTAAAAGCCGGCGAAGAAATCTTTTTTGGTAATATGGGTATAATGGCGTCGCATTAAGTTTTCGATATACCGTAAATAAACGCGTTTTAAAACAGAAAAACAAGATATGTTAAAAAGTTAGAGCCGATACGAAAAATGCGTAGGTATACAAAACGTAATAATATCGTGGTTTACGCAGTATTCTTCGAATTTTATCGAATAATGGCTTTCGTGGCCGTCGAAAATAAAAAAACGTTTCGAACTTTTCGTACGCGTCCGAGTATGTTTATCGAAATGCTAAATCTATTTTAAACCTAATTCGTTTGTTGTCCAGTTATTATGGTTTATACCGAACCTTTAATTAGTTGGTAATGGGTTATCGCGGTATTAAGACCTAAGGTAATTTTTCCCCGCTATGATAATAAATAACGGCAAAGCCCAACTTTGCGAATTAATAGCCTGGATAACTATAACTTATTCTTTATTCCTTTATTGCGTTTATTTAAATCTTCTACGTTTTTCGGCATTAGTAACTACCATACCCGTTGCTATAAAAAGCCCTATCAAAAATTTTGTCTCGTCGAAGTTATAAATATCCTCTTTTACGATGCCGTATTTTGCGATAATAACCCGAACAAGTTCGAACCATTTGCGAAATATTTCCGGATTTTCGCATAGGACCTGTTAATAATCAATCTTCCGATTTAAACGCGTCTGGAGTTTTTTTTGCCGTTTAATAAAGTTCGACGCCCAGTTAATCCCGACGTGCCCTACAATGCGTTAGGCAAGCAGTATATTGGCTATATTTTTAACGTATTAAAGCCGGACAGGAAACGCTTGCGCATCTAGGTCGAGGATTCGGTCGATAATCGATTTTTTTTCGGTCGCCGTTAATCTTCGCAATTTGGGTATATAGTCGTTATAAAAAGGTGTACTGTTATATTGATTATGCAAAGTAGATTTCGCAATTTTATATATAAAACTAAGTGTCGCATAATTAAGTTTCGGGTCTCGTTTTTTAGCCTGAACGGCTAGGTTTATTTTCGTTTCTTTTGTAAGCCGTTTTATATTGTTAATGTTAAGAAATAATTAATTGAAGTTCGGTGGTTGGAATGTGCCAAAAACCGTCCGGAGTACTTGTGCGTCCGGAGTACTTGTGTAGGACGTTAAGGAAATTATTATATTTTATATATTTACTTAATTTCCTTTCTGGCTTCCAATTTGTAACGCGTTTTATATTTCCGTACAAAAATGGGTTTTTTCGTTATTGTTTAAGGTTGTTTTAACAATTAATAGTTTTAAACCCTGATATACAAAAGCGAGACTTATTTTATTTAATTCGAACTACGTTATTTCCAAACTAATAGCTCTCGTTATATCTATATAAACCGTTTAGCCGTTTATTTTTATTAGCTCCGTTATTTCCTCATTTCCGAAAACCCTTGGAATATTATTAAAGCAATTCGATAAGCATGTTATTCATTAAAAGAAAATTCAAATATTATCCAAGTAGCTTCTCGACAAATATAATTAAATTCGTTAAATTTTAAATACGGAGTGAGCTGAGATATCTATATTAAAACAAGTGTTTATATCGCGAAGAATATAACTTGTTATCCAAAACGATGTTACTTTTAGTAAACGCCGTTCGACCAAAAATAATAGGAAATAACTGCAGCTAATAATAGCTAAAAGTAATCATTATTAAAGGGTTAAAGCGAAATAACGGAACTATGATAGTTCTAGTAAGGCGGAACATAATACGCATATTTGCGAAAAGGATATAAAGACGACCAGCGGTAAATAATACGGGTAGTTTGTTTTATTTTAATACATTGTGTTTAATTAATTTAAATTTCTTATTACGACGTGGCGAAACTTAACCGCGAGCTTGTTTACGTTTCGAGCTTATGTAGTACGTTAGATTAAACAATTACACTATTCACTTAACTAATGTACAATACCACGTATTAAAAAACTTTAAAATTATCGCAATAAATCTTTATATTGGTTTTTTAGACATTAGTTATAAAGGTTACATAAAAATGGTTAAATTGGCGTTGAAACTAATTTAAGCGTAAAATAACAAAGGTTATTATAGCTAGAAATGCGGGTAAAATATGAATTTACAGTAAATTAAAATGGAATTAATATTATTTAAAAAAGTAAAAACGATTAAGCTTTTCCGAAAGAAAAAAACTAAGTTAACAACCAAAACTAGTAAAGGTAACGACGTAAATTAACATGTTGATTTTTAATATTTGGATTTATAGAGATAACTAGGAACATTTTAAAAACTAATTATAAATTAACATTATCTCCCTTAAGAAAACGTTACTGTATGTATTAAATTGGATTAAATAATAGATTACTACTTTAATTCCTATGCTTTATTAATATCTTTCCGTTTTGCAGGTGTTTTAATTTAAAGCAACTTCAGATTACCTAATTCCGTTTTTATTAACGTTGATTTCCGTCGAAATGTTGGAAATTTTTTGTTGTTTTGTGCAGCCGGGCAAATTACCGCTTATATCCTTAAATTCATTATTGGTCTTTCCTTTTAGTTCTTTTAGTAATACCTTTAACGAAATAAAATTACGCCGTATAAGCTGTTCGGAAAGTCGGGTATTTCTTTTTGGAAACTTAAGTAATATTCGAAAATAAAAAGCCGAATTTGATTTTCTTGTAAAGTTTTTCCAAATCGACAGTAACGTCGACAGCTTTAGATAATCCGGTATTGTTTTTAGGATTAATTGTTTTAAACGTAATACTTTTTGCGTAAGCTTTCCCGTTACGGAAAAACGGTATCGTATATTAAGAATTACGTAATATATAGTTTTTAGCTATTATCTTGATAAATAAAAATTTGAAAAACTATAAAAGCGATCCAAGTTAAAATTCCTAATCGTGAAACTAGCGAAAGCTTGAAAAGGTTTTTATGCGCTTTTAAGGTTTATCTTTAAGCTTTACTGTGTAAAGCTATTGTTTGTTTTTAACGACCTTGTTAAACCTTAACGGGCATAAGGTTTACCAGGGCCAAAACGTGTTGGCAATTCCTAGTCGAAATTGGAGTAAGGTACGGGATTAAGGTATGTAATTTATTCAAACCGTAAAAATGTACTTAAAAAGTTGTCGTGTTCGAAGATATTGGGTATAGTATTTATAGAAAAAATAAATTGTGAGATAAGTTTTGTATATTAGCTTAGCCTTATCTTTCAGGTTTGGACCTTTATATTTACCTTACATAACATACATCATTACGCAATATTAATGTTTATCTTATTTCTTTTAATGTTATAACAAATACAATTAAATCTTATATAAAATAAATTTAAACGAAAAGCAAATATAGCAGTTGAAGAAATAACGAGTGTTTTAAATATATGAAAAGAAAACCGCCGTGCCAAAGAGTTTATTAAATCGAAAGATTACGCAAATTTTAAAAAATATATAGAAATACGTTAAAACTTTCATAGATTTCCAAAATCTATTAAAACGCTTTTGTTACTAGTGACGAAACCAGAATTAATAACAGCCTAATATATATTATCGGAACCCGAGTTAATAATATCAATTCCAAATTAAACAATTTCACTAGCCGCCGATGCTAACATAATTACTTCTACTATCAACCGCTTTTAGTTCTTTTTAAGCTGCTTGTACTTTTTTATTACTTTTATATCCGAAGTACTATAATATATAAATTCTACCCCGCGTTTTCGTAAACTCTATTTTTAATTTCGTAAAAAAGCAAATTAATTGATTAATTTATTTAAACGTTGTTGGGTTTTTAATAACTGCTTTTTTGCAAAACGTGTTCCTACTTCTTAACGGTTATTTGCTGTAGATAATATAAAATATTTAACTTGAAGCGAACCGAAAACATTATACGATTGACCTAATTACGTTAAGAAAATACATTTAGCTAACCTTAATAACATTTTAAAGTCTTTCCTTGCTGTAATATGAAAAAAAAGGATATATATTAAAAATAAATTCAAAAGTACTATTAATAAAAACACGACGTTGAAAAATATACTTAATTTCACCTCTTTAATTGTTCAATTAATCGTAATGATAATAAAGTTGAAAATGAAGAAAGAAATGCTTAACAAAAATATATACTAAATAAACGAATATATTATTTTTAAAAACATATATATTTCAAGATTTGCTATTATAAACCAACGAACTTGGTTCGTAAAAGCGGTCAGATATATAAAAGGAGTATCCCCGACTTAATCTTAAAAACGTTACGTAACTCGCTTATCCGGCTTTAATAAACTTACTATTATTTCTTCGGCGAGCCAGGTAACCCATAACTAACCATATCGAGCTATAGAATATTAGTTAGATGTATAAAAAACTTGTTATCGTTTTGTAATTTAAATTACATCTGTTTATAATATCACTTAATTATAACTAGGTATAGTATCTATGGTGGAAACCTTATTGTATAATTATTTTCTATATAATGGCTCAGCCTAGGAACTAAGACTTGGCCCTAACTTTATCTTTTATAACTTAATTATCTAATTTACCTTTAGTTATATGTTATTATTAAACTTAATTAGTTATTTGTTATTACTTAGCTTTTTATAGTACTTTTATTAGTATAAACCTGTATAACTAGGTTTAATAATTAGTTAACTAGCCAAGCCGTTATAATAGATGTTATAATATTAGTTAGGTTTCGTTAATTTTAAACTTTCGTTTCATGAATAAGATTCTGTTAATTTACCGCTTATACCGGAGAATATTCTAAAACTACCTTCCAGAATAAGACCGTTATGCACCTTATTATATGGCGGATTTTCTTTCCAGGTTGTCGTTTGTTGTACCCGAATTATGTTACGGTTTTTCTTTATTACTACTTATTAAAGCCTTTTCTATTAGCTGTTTTTAATATGAGTATCTTTCAGTTTTCTGCATTCGTTATAGTAATACAATAGACTCAACGTATGCTTCGGTTTCAGTGATACACATTTCAATTAGTCTCAGTTTAACGTTATGCCTTTTATTGTTTTATTAAGATCTGTTTTTTTAACTTATTATAAAGATTTACTATTTCTATTAATCTTGGATCTTTAAACTTTTATCTATATGACCGATTGTTAGTTTAATCTTTACTGTAATGTAATATTTTAAAAGTTACGGTTTATGTATTCTAAATAGTTTCGTTTTGTTTTTAAAACGTTGACAAGATTTGGTTATAAGCGTTGTGTAATATAATTTCAAAAGTAGTTGAATTAGTACTGTTCCGGTAATTAATTCCAGATTTCTTTTTTTAGTAGTTTTTTACTTTATATTTTAGGTTTTACCCTTTCATTTACTAGTAGGACAACGGGTTTTAAGTCTGTTTTAAATGTTTTTATATTACTTTGTATTTGCAAAACTATTACGTTTACCGTTTCGGGAAAAACGTAATAGATTTCTTCGTTATAGCCTGAACTAGTTAATTGAATTGCCGAGAAATCGTTTTATTATAAATTCTATCATCGAAACAAGAACAATAAGTCGAACTGCAAAATAACGATAATACGTTTGGGATTAGGTAAAACGGAATTGCAGCTTTATTACAGTTTTATAGAAACGTTCTTTTTTAAAAGATTTTAATATTTTGTTAAACTCTTGTTCATAAAACCTACAGCGGTTAAGTTGTTTTAGTTTGCTTTGTAATTATAAAGGTAACTTTGGCCTTTTATTTTTTACCAGACATCTTTTGGTTATTATAAACTCAAATAATGCAAAGATTTTTAAATAAGATAACATTTTATATTATTCGTTGCCGATTTTATGTTATTATTTTTAAAAACGTCGTATAGCGGTTATTCTGTTCTTTTCTTAAAATAAAATATTAAATAATATTCTTTAAAGTTTTATTCTTTTATTAATATCCCTCGAGGAGACCTAACCGTGTATGTATTTAGATAAAATGATAGATTGTTATTTCGACTTTTAGCTTCATTATCTTTTTCCGTTTTATAGATGTCTTACTTTAACGTGATTCTAGATTGCCTAGTCGTGCTTTTATTTACGATTCCTTTTGTAATTTTAAAAGCTTTTCGTTATTTTGAACAACCGGGTAAATTATCGCTTATAACTTTCCGACGTATAATTTTTTAGTAGCTGGATTTCGGAATTATTTAATTTGTTATTATTGTTTTTTTTTAGCTTTACCTGTAATATTTCGGCCGAAGTGAAATTATTTCGTATAAGTTGCTGTTATTTAAAAGATCAGTTATTGTTATGTTCGATAATTAAATAATAACCGAAAATTAGAAGCTGTAGTTAGTTTATTTAAGAAAAGCTTTCCAGATCGACAGTGACGTTGACCGCCTTAGATTATAAAGTTATTTTTCTAAATAAATAGCTGGGAAAAGGACGGTTTTTGTCGAAACTTTCCCGTAACGGATAATAGATATCTAGTATTTGGGATCGTCTGGCATGTTGTATTATTTCGGTTCGTATCTTGATTGTTGATGGTTTAAAAAGCCGTAAGAACGATTTAGGTTGGATTTTATAATCGTAAAACTGGCGAGGGTTTACAAAGCTTTTTATAAGCTTTTAATGTTTATTTTAAGGTTTATTTTTAAGGTTTACCGTGCAAAGATATTTTTTGCCGTTAAAAACTTTATTAAACCTTAGTAGGGATAAGGTTTATTAAGGCAGAAATTTATCGGTAATTATTAATCGGAATCGGAATAAGGTATAAAATTAAGGTATGTAATTTATCCAAACCGGAAAAGATTATTTGAAAAGTTATCGTGTTCGAAAATATTAGGTATAATATCTATTGTAGAAAATTATCGTGGAATGATTTCTATATATTAGCTCAGCTTTATTTTCCAGGCTTGAACCTCTATTTTACCTTGCATTCTTTTATTAAATAAAAGCTTAAAACGAAACGTAACATACCATATGCAAGGTTAAGTGCTATTAGTATCTAGCTATGTATAAGCTGACCGCTTACTATATACATACATGTCAGATATAGGGGATGTCAGTTGCGTTGTTGTATTCAGCTAATTGTGCCACTTCTCAGTACGCGTACAGCTTTTGTATAGCCTAGCAACGGAACAATTATCCTCCGATCAGAGCGTAGCTAGCGTGCTTTAGCACCCTGGCTAGCTGACAATACACGACTGGTTACACGATGCGACCGGGGAGCACTTTTTAAAAACCGTACCCACAGGCAGGCCGGATGAAAAACCGTATAGGAATCTTAAATACAATAACAAATCAATGGGTGTACACGATAGTTCTTTGATTGAATGCTAAAGCTTAGCCCCCTAGCTAGCTCCAGCCCTAACCATTCCAATTGGTGCCAACACGATTAGAAACGCAAGCGCTTCCGCTAGTCCGTGCGCTGGGCTTGGCAACCCAGAGCACGTTGTCCTAAACTGGATTCGAACCAGCTGCCTCTTGCAAGTTGTTGGTTGCCGAAACCAATAACAGGCGAAACGAAACACCCAAGCTCGCGACCACTAAGTTATTGAGACACGTAACATACTATATAAGTAAACGTCCTAAATAAGTGAACGGCCCGTTTTTTAATACCTCGTAACAATCAATCTAAATAACTTATCCACAACGCAGTAAATCTATTCCAATTAACGGTATTTTCTATTGCTAATCGTATTTACAACTTTAAAATAAATACACCTATTATATTAAAACTTGTTACGGATGCATATTGTTATTTCTTTCTTTTTACCGTTTTGTAGTTAATTAAAATTACGTATTTTTAAAGTTTATAAATAACGTATTTAGTTAATCTTTAATGCGTTTTAGCGCCACCGCTTTCCAACCACCTTTAACTTTCCTTCCTTAATAACTATACCATGCAAATAACTGCTTGTAAAAAGTTTAAGCGTTCTTTAAACCCCGGAAAAAGGCGAAACTAAGTATTGGTTTACGAAAACGTACGGCAATTATGGCGAAAGTTCTAAATAATAAAAATCATGCAGTTTTAACGGAACAATTCGACTGTTATATTAATATTATTGCCTATATCATGAAATAGTAGAAAACAACCCAATCCTTTAATGACATGCTTAATCCAGGCCGTAAGCCGGCTTTTAATCAACGGAAAAAAAATACTTATTCGTTTATATCGAAAATTACCCAGAATCTATTAAGTTACTTTGCAAAAGAAAAAATTGAATTGCTATTAGGAAAAGATATATTATGCCGAATAGTTCATAGACTTTTTAACAGTGTTAACTTCCGTTACTATCGATTAATAAAAAGAATTCTTTTATCGCCGTAATCGATATTCGAAAAAAATCGTTTTTATCGTATTTAAAGGCGGAACGAATAAATATTGGTAAAAGTACTTATAAATAAGATTCGCGTATTAATCTTAGCAGTTACAAGCTACTTCTAGCCCATATATTCGGATAAATATTTAGTCGTTTCCGACAGCTTAAACCGTTCAGAATAGGTCTAGAAATTTCTTAAAGACAGATTTAACCGTCGAATGGTCAATATAGCCGATTACGGCCGTCCAGACCTTATGTTTATATAGTAAAAAGGTATTTAAAAGAAGCGTAAAAGCGATATTATTATTATAAAACGCGACGGCAAATTAACGAAAAATAACTACATATCGTAATTATATATTAAGGCTTTCGAAAAAGGGCGTTTTCCGTATTAACGCGGAGAGCTATTTCAACAAAACAACGACAAAAGATACAGATTACGGGCTACGTTGAAACAGTTCGAAAAACATACGATATACGTTATCGACTAGCCTTCCTACAGCCCGGATATAAACTCTATTAAACACGTATGGCGCGTTATGAAATCTATTCTGTATAAAACACATCTAGAAATTTATTTCTTAAAGAATAACCAAGCAAACAAGGAACGGTTATAAAAATAGATTCGAAAGACGTAATAGGCAGTTGTTTAGGACTTAATAAATATATTAATTTGTAATATACCCAACCGCTTACGCGCTTAAAGTAGAGTTAAAGGGTATTATACCAAGTACTAAATACTAAATTCTAGGCTTTTGAAATTGTTATAAATTATCGAAGTTGTAGGCTTATATAGGTGGCTGGGAGGTTAAGTAGGTTACCCATAAACTTCAAAGTTACGTAATTTTATCTATAACAATTATTAACAGCAATTCTTTACTATTACCTTTTCTATCGACCAAAAAAACATGTTTATCCGATATAGTAAGTGTTAACCTTTATTAGAAACGTTTGTTTTAATTACTTTAAACGCATAAAATCGAATTCTTACTTCAATAAATCCTGCAATTAAGACGTTTTTCGACGCGCCCCGGAACGTACCTCATAACAAGCTTTACAACCTTCCCCCACAGCCTTATAACGCGCCTTACAACCAAGCTCTACTGTTAGCTAGCTAGGTGTACTATAGCACATTAACTACAAAAGGCTACGCTTTGATCGGAAGGTAATTGTTCCGTTGCTAGGCTATACAAAAGCAGTACGCGCGCTAATAAACAGCGTAATCAGCTAAATATAACTACGTAACTAACATCCTTTATATCTAATAATTAGGAGTTTTATATGTTTAATTCGAGTAATTATTAGTTGTTGCTAAAACTATATAAGCTGTATTTTAGTAGCAACTATTTCTATATACTTTAATAACAATAATAGCAACCGAACCGTCGATATCCTCCGTGATCTACAAGGGACCTAAAAGCTGGGACCGCTTCAAAAGCGAATTCCAATTTAAGGCACCCGTTCTTAATTTCTAGGACTTTATTAATCTTAATTAAAAGCTTTAATGGCTTATTAAATCTACGAAATCCGATATAAAGTCCTACTCGAAATGACAAATTCATTACCTAACGCGAACTAACATATTATCTTTATTTTCATTTTTAAAAGGAACTACTGAAAAAATCGACCTTACGGTATTATGACCGAAGGCCTTGGCCTTCTGCATTACGGTTGGAGGAATAAGAATTATCTCCGACAAATAGAGATCAAATTACGTAACGGGCTTAAAAGGGTTCAAAGGGTTCTATTGGTTTATTAAAGGCTTGACAGCTTAAGCCGATTAAGCCAGCAGGATGGGTTAAAAAGGCTTAAGGGGGCTTAAGGAAATCCGGTTACCAAAATAAGATTTAAGCCGGTTTAAGCACCTCAAGCTAAAAGTAAGATATATACGCTTATTATTTCCCATAGTTTTAAATAACACCTGCTTATAACACAATATAGTTATCTAAATCACCTTTAGTTATTTGTTATTATTAAATATAACTAATTTATCATTTATTGTTTAGTTTTCCATAATACCATTATGAATATAAACCCAGACGATTAAATTTAATAATTAATTAACTAACCTAGCCGTTATACGTTATAAGTTTTTGTTTAATAATGCCGTTAAACTTTAAGCAATATTCGGACCGTTAATATATCGACCAACGTATAGCAAGCAGCTACTTTGCGACCTACGGTTTAACAACTTTAAAATAAGATTAAAAAGCTCGAAGCTATTATCCAGCAACTTACTAACGAAATGGTAACAGTTTAATAAGTGGGTTCTCGTAAGATAAAACCTAAAAAACCTCAGCCTTATAACGGGAAAGGGAACGTTTAAAGCTTCCTAACCCAGGTACGGGTTTACCTTCGCTTTAAAAGACTTACCGACCCAGCGGATCAAATCCTTGCTATCGCCGCCTGCCTAAAAAGAAATGCCTTTAATTAGTTTGGACCTACTATAAGGAACCTCTTGGAAAATGGAAAATCTAATTAAAAGGAAATTACCCGGAAAGTCTTTTCCAGTTATATTAACTTTAAAAACAAATTTAAGAATAACTTTGAAAATCTAAACGAAAAACAAGTTACAACTTAAAAAATCCTCCAACTACGCTAAAAAAAAGACCAACTTCCACGTACGCTATGAAGTCTAAAAACCTTAAAATAAGAGCAGGATAAACGGATAAAAAACGATATTTTAATTAATATATTTTATAAAGGTTTAAAAGAAAAAGTTAAAAACGAAATTATCAAAATTCCACGACTTACGATATTTAACAACTATATTACGGAAACGGTAAAAATCGACAATCGATGATTCGAAAAACAACAAAAATAACGAAAATATTTTACCTTGAAGGGAAAACATTTTAAGGTTAATTGGGGAAAAAGACGCGAAGCACTTTTTACCTTTTATAAAATGATTCCAGGACTTATGGAACTTGGTATTACTTAACGACCAAATATAAACTAGGTGCAGTATTATAATTATGGCAAAATGGGATATGTGGTACGACGATACAAATTGCCGCAAAAAACCGATAAAAAGGTATATTATACCCCAGTACCCAACAAACCACCAAAGGGTCAAAACGCCAACAAACAAGTTAACAAAATCCATATTCGCTATGACAAAGAACAAAAAAAACGCAATAAGAATTAAAAACGGCTAAGGCCCTTGAATAGACACCGATAAATAGGCAAGTTTAGGAAATCCGGCATATAAACCTCCACTATATTAGTTATAACTAATCTTAATACCTGATTTACATAAATAGAAAATAACGAATTTATAAACGAATTACCCGTATATAAAAAGAAAGCTTTAATTTTTATACTTAAATGGGATATAATCAAAAAGACCAACAATAATACCGAAAGTTACGAACCTTTACTATATAACAAAAGATCGAAAATACAATACCAGTACTAACATAACTGGGAAACGAAAAATGCCCCCAGAAAACCCTTAGGTATTATTTCGGATAATGCGATTATTAAACCCAGGAAGAGTTAATGTAAAGGTCTATCGACAAATGTTATCAAAAGGTTATTAGCAAGGTTTAGTTATAGCTAGCCTTGAAAACGGATTCCTGAAAATAAAGAAAATTACGAAAAAGGTTAATAAAGTTCTTTAACCAAAACCAACCAATCCCTTATACGGGATTGGAAGTTATTAAAGAATTAAAAAACGATATTTGCGATGTAGTAAACCGATTGCATTAGTAAGAAAAGAAGATTTTCCAATTCGAAGCTTAACTGCGCCGCTAAGAAAGCCAAATAAAGTAAATACAGAAAGTATGCAAGCGACTTACGGAACAAGTCCAATAACTTATAAAATCGTTAAAAAAGGGACGCCAGTTGTAAAAAAGCCTTAAGATAACAAAAGCCGGAAACGGCAGCAAGAACTCCCCAAAATGGTTTTAAGTACGACTATAAGAGCTAATAATAACCTTATCACCTTAAAAATACGAATTGGGATATATTAATATAGCGTAATGATGGATTGCGGAACTTTAGCTATCAACTATATCACCCCGGAATTAATAAATCAACTTAAATTGTTATAAAAGGATAAAAACACCTCTTACATCGCCGAAAACGTCGAAAGTTAAGCATTTATTTACGACAACGGATAATTTATACACCAAATTAAGTATTTCGAAATTTTTATTTAAGAACGAATTCAGATAATAAACTTTAATATCGTTTAGCTAGGAAATTACGACATAATCCTAGGAAAACTATAATTATATCAATATAACCCTTTAATTAATTGAAATACAGGCTAAATAAAATTTACTTTACACTTTATCGATAAGCAAAGAAAACGAATAAAATCTTCACTTTCAATTAACGAAAAGAAAAACGACGAATATAACTATAAAGATACGATAAAAACCTTACTATTTAAAGGAACATAACATAAGGAAACGAAAAGGAATAATAAACGTATTTAACATATTATAGCTATTATCTAGGCATAGTTTTGCGATATAAACGAAATCTTAAAATATTAGCTTAAAAAGCCAGAAAGAAACATGGCTAATATATTACCATAGTATCGTAAATATAAGCGATTATTTCTGGAAGAGCTCAAAACGAATTTACTAGAACATAACGAATAGGATTATAAGATAGTTTTAAAAGAAGCATCTTACTTAAGTTTTATCCTATTTAGAATTTAAATAAAGCAGAATTTTATATTTTATACGAATACCTAAAAAACAGGCTTCAAAAGGGATAGATTTAACGATTCACATCTTTAACCGGATATCCTATATTGTTCGTATGCAAAAAACCGGCAAATTACGATTAATAATAGATTATCGACATCTTAATAATATTACTGTTAAAAATAAAATAGCTTTGCTATTAATTACCGGAATAAAGAATCGTTTATAAAAAGTTAAATAATTTACCGTTCTGGACCTTATAAACGGATAAAACCTACTTCGAATTAAACCAGGATACGAATAAAAAACGGCTTTCAAAACAAAATACGGTCTATATAAATATTTAGTTATATTAATAAAACTTATAAACGGACTAGTAACCTTTTAACACATAATTAACTACGTATTTCGAAAATACCTGCGTATTTTGGTTATATATTATTTAAACATTATTTTAATTCTTTCAAAATTAAAAAAAGTTATATATAAAATACGTTTTTCAAATCTTTTTAAGTTTATAAAAGGCCAATTTAGAAATTAACGCAAAAAAAAGTTAATTTCACATATAGAAAATGGAATATTTAAAATACATTAATACTTTAAGGTATATCAAAATGAACTCTAGAAAGATTATAATAATTACCAAATAACTTACATCTACTCCTATTACAAAAATACAAGCATTTATTAAATTCGCTAACTATTATAGAAAATCCATTAAATATTTTAACAAAATCACAATATCATTATTACATTTAACGAAAAAAATCGAATTTCAATAAATAACGGAAACAAAAATGGCTTTTTAACAGATTAAAAATGTAATTACTAGTAAACCAATACTTATTATATAATCCAAAACGCCCAATTAAACTAGAAACCGATTTTTCGGATTATATAATGAACGCGGTAATCGGATATCGAAATAATTAAAAAATACTTTCCCGGTTACTTTTTATTTCTACAAGTGATAAAAAGCAAAACTAAATTATAGTATTTCCGATAAAAAATTCATAGCTATTATTAAGGCTTTCCGAAAAAATTAAACATATACTTAAAAGAAGTCTTTATCAAATCAAAATTTATACCGATTACAAAAACCTCACTCGTTTTACTACTACACGAAAACTTATAAAGCGATAACTATACTACGGAAAAGAACTAACGGAATATAACGTCGTTATTATTTACAAAAAAGGAATTAAAAATAACAAAACAAAGGCCTTAAATAAACGACTTAACCTTAAAGGAAATTTAGTTGAAGTTAACTATAAAATCTTTAATATCATTCCAAAAGAATACTTAAAATTACGATAAATTACAACGATTAAGGCAATACCCCCTAACCTACATCAAAAAATCTAATAATATAACGATAGCCTACCTGACAATCAAAAAACAAATAAAATTCAAGTTTCAAAAAGGTATTAGCAAAACCTAATATAAGATATATATTAACACCCACATCATAAACATCCAAGGAACCACAAAACCCTAAAACGGCTATAACACACTTATTACTTTCTTAAAATAAAAATAACAATATAAAACAATCAAACGAAAATATAACATTTATGCCAAAATAAAAGGTTTACGACATAAACCGTACGGAAAATTACAATTACTTCCAGTTTAACAGCAACTATAAAACTCGATTACTATAAATTTCATTACTAAACTTCCCTTATCCGAAAACCCGGCAACAAAAATATATTACGACAACATCTTCGTAATCGTTAATCGATTTACGAAATTCTCTTATTTCTTACCCTATTACGAAAATAAAAACGCCAAACAAATAACATATATCTTTTTCCGATACATCTTTAACGTATATAAACTACTAACAGAAATTATTTCAAACAAAAATACCACGTTTATATCTAAAATTTAACAAGGCCTTAAGGCACAAATTAATCTAAATTACAAATTAGCTTAACGTATTTAAACCCCAAACAAATCAATAAATAAAACGGTTAAATCAAACATTCGAAACCTACTTATAATACTATATCAACTACGAACAAAACAACTAAATTAAAAAGTCACCAATAACCCAGTTGGCTTATAATACCAGCTACCATAAAAACATCAAGATAACCCCAACAAATGCCAATTTCGGGTTTATACAAGATGTTTACAGAAAAATACGCGATAACGGTCCAATTAACGTCAAAGCTATTTCGACATTAAAATAACTTAGGCTGTTATACACAGAAAAAAAAACAGAACTTGAATTTATACATAATTAAATAAAAGAATATTACAACAAGAAAAAAAACCAACCTTTTCGGGAAGAAATAAAGTTTACCTAAATATCAAAAACATCAAAACTAAACGCTGAAATTAAAAATTTAACTTCAAATATATCGGACTATACAAAGTTATTAAGAAATTTCAAAATAACTACGAATTAAAGTTACATCCGAAAATTAAGCTTTATTTAGTTTTTTATATCTCCTTATTTAAATTAGCAATAAATACTATCAACATCAGTACAAGACGAAAAGATAAAGCAGAAAAGAATGCACCAATATACGAAATGGAGAAAATCCAGAACGTATGCAAAAGAAACGGACTTACTAAGTATTTAATTAAATAAAAAAACTTTCCAAACTCCGAAAACACCTGGGAACGCGCCAGAAACTTCATAAATACTTAACGCCTATTAAAAGGTTTTCACCAATAATAACGGACGCGTCCTAGCCAACTGCAAACCAGTCAGTAAACTCGATAACAGGCCAGCTAAATAAGCCTAAAGCCGCAACCAATATAGCAATAGCAACTGCAGCTTTTAACTGTTGCTACTTTTTCTCCAAACGCTTAAATTTTTCCATAGTTTCCGCGCCCTAGATTCCTTTACGCAGCAATTCGGCACCTCGTTCTCGTAAAATTTTCTTTTTATTTCGAAAACGAACCAAACGACCAAATAATTTCTGAAAATGCTTTTGAAATTCGTTAAAACTTTATTGCACCCGTAATAATTCTTCTTCGGCAAGGCGTTTTTGGAAATCCAAGCGATTTTTCTTAGTTACCAGTTTCTGGTACTTAACTTCGGAAAAACCAAAAAGGTTATAAGAAGCACCATTTTTAACATTACGCGCGTACTTATCAAAATCAAAATAAGCCTTGCAGGTTTTCCGTTTAGATGTGTAGCAAAAACAAAAAGTGATCGATAATATATTAAAACCGAAACGTTTGATACGTTTTAATAACGTAAAACATTTCGGCGCTTGCGAAATTTCTTCTTTTCAATTCCGTTAATTATAACGAAAAAAGTATAAAAAAGAAAAAGTTACTTATCGGAAACAACAAACAAACAAATTAATTTTTAGGGACAAAAATCCTAAAAAGGGACAGATCGTATTATAACCGAAAAGCTTGGTCTCCTGCATTACAATCGGAAAAACAAGTATTGTTTCCGACAAATAGAAATCAAATTAGGTAACGGGTTCAAAAGGATTTAAAAAGTTTTATTGGCTCGTTAGAAGTTTAGCAACTTAAGCCGATTAAGCCAGAAAGCTGGCTTAAAATGGCTTAAAAGGGCTTAAAGGAATTCGGTTACTAAAATAAAATTTAAGCCAGTTTAAGTACCTGAAGCTAAAAGTAAGATATATACGTTCGTTATTTCCCATAATCGTAAATAGCACCAGCTTATAATACAACTTGGTTACCTAGATCACCTTTGGTTATTTGCTATTATTAAACGTAACTAATTATCGTTTATTGGTCAGTTCCTTTCAATACCATTACCAACATAAACCCGCACGACTAAGTTTAATAATTGGTTGATTAGCCCAGCCGTCACATACTAGTTATTTAATAAATACCCTTAAAATAATAAATAAAAGTAGATAAGCTTATAATTAAAACTTTACGGACTTTACTTAGATAAATCGAAAAGAGGATACATTCCATAAGAATGTAAATATCTTTACAAATTAGATCCTACAAACGGTATTTCCAATAACTAGAAAAATAGGTTTTTTTAAAAAAAAAAGATTTACGGAAATAATAGGCTACGTTGGCTGAATCCGGCAAGATATACGACGATAAGTTCCTTATTAATACTTAACGAAAATACCGAAAAAATTAAATTAAGTTTTAAAACTATGTAAAAAGCTAAACGAACATGTTAGAAAATAACGAAAGATAATAACCTAGGAAGAGTAATACGGAATCTTGAAAACGAAATTAACAGTTATATGAATTAGCGATTTATATATAGCAATAGCTCCTTTTATAAAGAATTAGATAACTACTTTCCTGATAATACGGAAAGCTAAGATTAAAAACAGCACCTATTAGTTACCAAAAAATAACTGCTAACCTTTTGGATTACTGGGTTCTAACCCATCTACCGTTGATATCGCGAAATATCAAAATAACGTTCTCGACGTTCTAGAGAATCCTTACGGATTTCTTTAATTAAAAAGTTTTTAATTAAGAATATAATAGGTCAAAAGGCAGGATATCAGGCCCGAAACGAGGTAGCCGTGGAGTTTTTTATATAGATCGAAACCTTAATAAACGAAAGTGAAAGAAATCGGACGTATAAGGCATTTGTTATAAGGTATGTTTTAACGTTACATATAGGCTACTTTAATATTTTTATACTTTTCTTAAAAAAGCCCCGGTAAATTTCCGTTGTACTGGTATAATAGTATTATTAATTCAAAACTGAATTATTTTTAAATAGCTGTTAAGGGAAAAAATTAACCGAATATTCAAATTTATAAATAGGATAATTATTTAAAAAACGGATTAAATTTTCAAAGGAATAAGGCAAGTCCTAGGGGACTTTTTAATTATTAATTAATAGGTTGCCATAAGTGTTTCCTTTTACCTTTTAAGGAATTCGTTTATTTTGAATTTAAGGTTTACGATATATGTCTTTAATTTTTTCAGTAAGGTCCTAAATTTTAGGTTAACTATATAAGGTAACGGGGTATATACAAATAATAATTTCGTTCTGATTAAAGGTTACGGAAAGGTTAATATGTTATTTTAAAACCTTAACGATACGAAAGCGTTACATTAATCCGACGTAGCTTATTACGAAGAATTCGCTTGTAATTTGCTGTTCTTTCAATAACTTTAAAAAAGGCTTTTTGATAAAATAACCCAAGAATTAATCATTGCATTCGAGATAAGTATGATTAAGTTCTCGTTATTTTAATGAATAAATTTAAAGAATTTATTACCGAAAATGTTGACATAATAAAGTTTTACGTAATTTTGATTGTTTACAAACGGAATATTAACTTAAAGACGTTAAAAGTACTACGTACAGATAATAATATTTTATGGTATTTCCGATTAGGTTACTTAAACCTTAAAGTAATTGTTTAATCGCAGTTTTATATTAAAAAAGTTCGACTAAAGAATCTTATAATTATCGAATATCAAACATATAATAAAGCCAATATTAAAAGGTAAATATATTGCAAACCTAGAAAAGCAGCTTCCTAATTAGTATAGAAATTTGCCGTTAACTTTAAAGGTTTCGAAAAAGACCTTAGAGGATATAGATACGCTATATATGTAACCGACGGATATTTAGGGTTACTTATAATATTTACTTCAAGACCTGAAATAAAAATATATTAATTAATATATTTAAATATCTTTTAAGCGCTTTAAGAAATTAAAAGAACGTTTTTCTATAGGTAACCAAATGCGATAACGAAATTTTAAAGAATTATCAATTTCGAAATACTTTTTAATCGCATTTTTCTCATATTAAAATTAAACTTTTAATATTATATACCTGAATATAGAACGGGCGTATGGAATATTTAAGGGGTATAATTTAAAGAAAACGATTACGATACGAAAAAGCGTGAAGTTATTTACGTTTATAATCGTATATATCTTCAAAGCTGTAAATATACTTATATAACCGTATTCCTAAATAAGTTTTCTTTTAACAGACCTTATACGATGTTTATTGCATTTCTTTAATATATCAAATCGCCGTTATAATACTTAGTCGCAAACTTTAACAGGCTTATTTACGAACTTACGATTATATTGCTTACGTTATAACGTTTATTACTATAACAAAAGCCAAATGCTTTGGAAATTAAATCTCACTATAAAAATAATCTTTTTTAGCAAATATTAATTAAGAAATATTTATAAGACTTAAAAGCTTTTAAAATATAAGGTTATTATAATTCGAAACGTATAATTTAACAAAAATTCTACCTTTTTATATAATATTAAAAACTTAAAAAACCACTTTTTTACGTTACCGCAAACGAAATATAGAATTTATTCCGACAGGTTTACATATTTAATTAGGCTAACGGCTACCTTATATATATATAAATGGAAAATGAAAATTTAAATAAAACAATTTAATTAACGGCTAAATAGGAAGAATAGCTTTAAAATAGCACAAATATTAAAAACGTACAGAAAAAAGTAGCATAAACCTATATGTAAAAAGTTAATTACCCTTATATAATAGCTGTATTCGAATTACTACAGTTTTTTAACCCGTTATTATTGCTAGCATCCGTTTTAATTAATGTTATAATTATTACGCCGACGGAAAAAATAAAAGCAGCTTTAAGTTTTTATTAGATTATTTAATTTAGAATAACAGTAAGAAACGGAAACGCTTTATAAGTTATAAACGTAAACTTCCCATACGTTCCAAAGAATATTATCAAAATCGACCATAAAATATAAAAACCCATATTTAATACAAAGCGATTAACATATTCCGTAAGTACGCGTAATAATCGCCGGCTAAATTACTGAAAGCTAAAGAAAATAAAGTCCCGAAATTATTATTACCTTAATTGGAAAAGCGTTAATACAAAGATAAAAACTTTTTTTAAATCTTTAAAAGGGGTATACAGGCGAAACCTACCGTTATTGCCGTAAAGCTATAAAACGCTAAATATATACCCGTTAAATAAAATATTTTTAAAAGTTAAAAAGACTTATTTACGAAATTACAAAAACATGCCGTTTTAGGAAATCGTCGATTAGTTCGTTATTAAAAGAAAACAAGTTCTAAGGTATATATTGGTATACGTTTATAAATTTAAAAAGCATAACTGGCTTTAAGAATACAAAGCTTATTTTATTATCCGAAGTAATTAACACTTTACCGTTTATGGCGATATATACGTTTTTACCTTAGCCGGAAAATGCTTTAAGCATTAAAGTTATTGCAGCTAAATTCGATTTAAAGCTTAAGCAATATAACGATATAAACGCTTTCGTGAATACTTACTTACTTTACGAAATATATATAAAAAAGCTTTAAGATATCTTTAATCTAATAAGATATTCCTAATTAAGAAGATTTATATAAGGTAACTATATAAGTCCAAGCCTGGAAAATAAAGCTAAGCCAATATATAAAAATCATGCTACGACTAATTTTTACGATAAATATTATACCTAGTATCTTTAAATACGATAACTCTTTAAATCGTTTTTTACGGTTTGGATAGATTGCATACCTTAGTCCCATGCCTTACTCCGATTCCGACTGGTGGTTGCCGATAAGCTTCGGCCCTGGTAAACCTTATGCCTGCTGGTCACGGTTTAGCAGGGTCTTTAAAGGCAGACAATAGCTTTACACGGTAAACCTTAAAGATAGGAAGGTTTTATACGGGTTAAAAAATCACCGTAATTTGAATGGAAACACTTTATTAATACCTTTAAAACTTAGGCCTTAGCCCTGTTTTTTATTAGCCTTATTGCTTTATTCTTTAAAAAGTACTTCTTTTTTTGACCGTTAATGACATTATCGACGCATATAGCAAAAGAAACTAAGCCTTCGTCGATCGCTTAATTTAGTAAATATAAAAATGGTATACCTTTATAAAAAGTAAAAACCTGCAGTAATTTTTTAAAATCGAAATAATTAAAAACAAATTTAATAGGAAAATATGGCTATTCCAATCTGATTTTATAAATTAGCTGGCTAATCTAATTTCTAAAAAAAGTCTAAATAGTTTTTTAAAAATTTAATAGCAAACGGAAAACTACTGCCGAATCCTGATCTGGCCTATTTAGGTCTTGTTAATAAATACCAAACAAAATCGGTTTTATGCTTTACGTCGTAATCTATACGTGATTTAATATATCCTTTGCAATATCCAGACTTACCCGATTTAACCAAAGCCTTAATAACGTATACCATAAAGCGGCTAATTGCATTATATAATACCTAATCGGCATCAAAACGTTAACGTTACAGTTCGATAGCAAAAGATTAATAGATACCTGGATCAACGCGGGTTTTGTAAACAATATAGTCGATCGAAAAAGTTTCTAAACTTACGTTATAAAGCTGTTTAAAAAATAATAAAATAATAACCGAATAAGTAAAATACAGTAATTACTTCTATAACCAGAACGAAATTGTGAATTTTTGCGCAGGTTATTAAAAAAGGCTGATTTACCTTCCGATTAATTAAAAAGCTAGGAGTTAACATAAATATAAAATCTATAACTATATAGTACGACAATTAATAAACCATTCGGCTTATTAATACCGACGTCGTCTTTTGACGGATAAAACTACGGTACGTAAATATACATAATTACTAGCTATGAAAAAAAGCAGAAAAACGATTAATTAAAGTAGATTATACGTTTATAAGTGATATGTTAACTAATGCAAGGTAACTATATAGGTCCAAGCCTGGAATATAAGGCTAAGCCAATATATAGAAATTATGTTACGATTAATTTTTACAATAGATATTATACTTAGTATCTTTAAACACGATAACTTTTTAAATGGTTTTTTATAGTTTGGATAGATTGTATACCTTAATCCCGTTTTTTATTCCGATTCCGACTGATACGTGGTTGCCGACAAGCTTCGGCCCTGGTAAACTTTATGCCTGCTAGCCACAGTTCAGCAGGGTTTTTAAAAGCAAACGATAACTTTGCACGGTAAACCTTAAAATAAATCTTAAAAACGCATGAAAAGCTTTATAAGCCCTGGTTAATTTTACGGTTAAGAATTTTAATTTCGAACGTTTTTACAGCTTTTTAAATTTTTATGTATTAAAACAACAGCTGAATATAATACGTTATATAAGTTCTAATATACGATACCGGTTTTTTGTAACGGCAAGGCTTACGTAGAAATTATTACGCTTATAACAATTAATCCCAATAAAAATACCGGATTTTTCAAGGCCGTCGACGTTACTGTCGATTTGGAAAAACTTTCATAAAAAATCGAATTCGGCTTTTTATTTTCGGATATTATATAAGTTTCTAAAATAAGAATAACCGACTTTCCGAACAGCTTATACGGTACAATCTTATTTCGGCAAAAGTACTGCTAATAAAACTGCAGGCGGATAATAACAACCGGTTGGAAAATTCCGAAATTTAACTGCTGGAACATTGTACGTTAAAAAATTACGAACGTTAGTTTGTTCGGTTGCTTAAGACCGCAAGGAACTTTCAGAATTTCGAAAGGAATCGACGTGGATAAAAGTACGATTAGGCAATCTGGGATCGCCTTAAAGTAAAATACCTGCGAAACGAAAAGGGGTAGTGAAGCTAGAAGTTCAGGTAGCAACTTAACATTTTGTCCAAATATATATACGGTTAAGTCTTTTCGAAAAAGAGATATGTTAATTAATAAATTAACTAAAACGCTGTTATAAAAGCCTTTTAAGCATTTCAAATAACAGCTAGAATTAATAGATATTACAAAAGGTTTAAACTCGCGGAGGAAATCTTAAAGAACGATTTCTAACCAGAAATTAGCGAATTTGGAAGATATAATTAGCGGAAAAAAGGCAAAATAAAAAACTGGGACTTTAAAAAATGATAGAAATATGGCAATTAACGCTTCGATTTTTTCAAATGTTAAAGGGGTGTATCAGCTAGCCAGGTATGCTATAGTACATTAACTATCGAAGGCTACGTTTTAATCGGAGGATAAGTGTTCCGTTGCTAGGCTACACAAAAGCAGTACCCGCGCTAATAAGCAGCGCAATTAGCTAAATACAACAACGCAACTGACATCCCTTATATCTGACATTTACAGCCTCCCGATATGACGTATTATGCGAATATCTTCCACGTATTAAAGCTGGACAAGAAACGCTCGCGTATATGGGCTGCGAATTCGGTCGGTAATCGTTTTCTTATCGGTCGGCCTTAGTACTTTCGAAATGTGGGCAATATTGGCTTAAACGCGTTAAAGAATAGTCAGTCGTAAAACGGTTAAGCGGAAAAGATAGCATAATGCGTCCGTAACAAGCCTTAATATAATAAATATATTCGTTTTCAAGACCTAGATACTGGTAGCAACAGAGAATACCGTAAATTAAAACAGATTTATTACCTTATAGTGAAGCTATTTAAATTAATTATTACGAAATGTTTAAAAACGGTCCGTTTACTTATTTTCACCGTTTATTTATATAGTACGTTATTATTCTTTTAACTAGTAAACTTAATTATACGGTTTATATTAATAATAACGATTAAAACTTTAAATATACAAAGCTGTTTATGTAAACAAACTATAAGTCTACTAAACCGTGGCAAGCGGGTATAAGATTTACCAGGGCCGAAACTTGTCGGCAACGACCAGTCGAAATCGGAATAAAGCACGGAATTAAAATATGTAATATATCCAAACCGTAAAAAATTATTAAAACGTTATCGTAATCGAAGATATTAAGTATATATTTATCGTAGATATTAATCGTGGAATGATTTTTATATATTAGCTTAACTTTATTTTCCAGGCTTGGATCTATACTTCCCTTGCATATAAATAAATTATAGCATGAAATAGTCGTATTTAAAATAGAAAAATGTTAATAAGCTAATTTATTTGTTAATTATATAATATTAGATTTTTTTGTATTCTTAATAACTTTGTTATTAATTTTATCGTTTAATTATATACGGTTACGTAATCCAAGATATAATAAAAGTGTTATTATAGCCCATCCGTTTCCGAATACGCTAATATTTTTAAATTATTACATTAATCTTTCCTTGCAATTCGCTTATTTGCGACATAATTATAAAAAGGTATAAAGCTAGATCCGGGGTTAATAGGGGCATATACCTTCCCAAGTTAACTAAACTAAGGCTAATCCGCGTGGTTTTATATGCTGGTCTGTGGTATTAACCGAGGTAAGCAGAATTTCAAGTGGTAAGAGGCCAATTAAAGCTTAATGCCATGGTTGTTTAAACTTGGCTATGTATATACCTATTATTGCACGTGCTATATATAGCAGTTAACTTCTATGCAATACCCTTGTTAACTGTCGAAACCGAACGGCAATTATAGCATTTTGAACCTTGAACCCAGTTGAGAGATCACAGATCAAGTGCTACACTGTTACGTCGACTTCGTATGTTAGATATCGCAGCAGAGTTGGCGGATATATCTGGACTACCTTTTAGGTTGTTTAATAAGATTTATTACGCGATAAATAAGAAATTGCTAGTAAAACTGGAAAAAGTAGGGCTCACAGAGATTGTAAATTCGTTAACAGCTTTTAGACGTTCTGGTCCGGGAAATTCCGCTTGTAGCTGGTAACGACCTTCGACCTTCGATGAGAATTCCGGTTCGACATCGATCTGTGCCGACCGGTATCGAGTTTGGCCGGTTGATAACATCCGAAGTGCCGTGGGCGAAGTCCGATACCCATACCCTGGGGCGGAACAAGAAGGCGTTCGGTCAGTTACGGATAATTCTGCTTGTGAGGGCCTGGTGCTGGTATCACTTTGTACCTGTACATACGCATCGGAAGAAGAGATTGACAGAGGATGCTGCATGGATGCATAAAGCGAGGTTGAGTAGGTGTGATTGGCAAATCGGTAGAGCGAGAGACGAATAGCAGGATTATGCACTACGTAGCATCACTCCGCTTAAATGCGCATGCATCTGCATTTGCACCAGAACCCAATAGAAAACCACGGCGTTATCCACCTTCGAAAGTGCTCCTGTCAGTCAGATTCAGCACGGCGAAACTGACCTTCCAGCTAGGCGAGGGGCTAAGCCGTGGGGAAGGCTATTAGTAGTGACGACGCCCGCAGTCCTTTTCATGGCCTTCTAACTGCTCCACCATATGCCTGGACCCGCACTTATCGTAACTTGCTAGTGGGATACTCGTTATGTATTCTGCCTTCGTACGAGATGATCAGTCGACAACGGTCGCGGGCTCTTCCGCAGACTCATCTGCTAGCTCACCCCATTCGCCAACTAATTCCCATTCATTGTCCAGCTGGAAGACTCGCTTGAAAACCGCGCAGACGTCGGTGCCAAGTTCACCCAATCAGGCTGATGTCGAGTTCACAACTGCGTCTGATACAGTGATAGCCATAAATCCCGACGACACACCGTGGGGATGGCCGTGTCTTGCGAAGGAGATGAAGAAGACACGCGAGTTCGAGTCCTTTCGCCGCTTTCGAGAGCTCAACGTGAAAAACCTCTTGTATTACCAGGCCCAAATCGCCATGCTGGAAGAGAAGCTAAGAGATATGGAGAAGAAAGATTACGAAGGGGAGAAGCCGCGGAGAAAATATGCGAGATCGGCCGAAGAGATGTTTGAGTACTATGAAGAGAGTGGGGGATTGGATAGCCAACAATGTAAACTCGTCCTCGAGATACGAGGGCTTCTGAATCAATACAGTAGGTTGGAAAGACACCACTTCCCATATCTAGCACACTAATAGAAGCCTTCCTGCGATGCAGACGCCGCCCTACTCCAGCACGCGGAGGTATCGAGGCTGCCACAGCCGGACCTCAAGGACGTCGTGGCCTTCCGACAGAAGCTGACTTACCGTACGCTCCGCGTCACAGGATCAGGGGCGAAAGCTTGGAATATCTCTGAGCCAGAGCCGAGAAAGGAAGATCGTCTGATACAGTGGATTCTGTCCCCGTTTAAGAAACTCTTCTCGTGGCATGAACGCTCTTTGGAGACGGACCTAGACCTCGTCACTGTACACCAAGCTCCGGAACTAGATAGGTTCACGCGCTGGATTGCACAAGATTTGACTCCAATCTGGCACAAAATATGCCACCCGAAGACAGTGAACAGGACCGACGACCCAAACTACGTGAGTACTTCCCTAATGTTCACGTCAAGCCCAAGGGAAACAGGCTCAGTTCGGCAATACTGATGAGTTTCAAGCAGGCCAACCCCACGGAATACTCTGAAAAATCAATGTTGAGGTTTACGTCTTGCGTGGCGACGGTTATCGCCTGCCTGTTACCAGTAGCGGGCATTTGTATACTGACAACGGCCGAGACAACGGGGCAAAGACTTGGCTATATTGCCGGGTTCACGGCACTATTTGCTCTGACTTTGATGTGGCTCACCGATGCGAAGTCCAGGGTGCATATCTTTACCGCTACCTCAGCGTAAGTATCCTGGATCAGCCCCATAATGTTTCCTTGTCGCTGATTCGTCATCAAGGTTTTCTGCGGTGTTGGTTGTGTTTGTTCAGAATCAGTAGATGGAAGGGAGACTGTCAGACTTGCTAGGGAGCAGCTGCACCGCTCTAAAGGATATTGATGATATCTAACAAACGGTGATCCCACTTGGTGTGCGTGATCCTCTGATATAGGGCTTCGGAGAGGATCAACGTTGTTCCGAGTGATCCATAAAGCTCAAGGGGGCCCTTTCCCCGTGACAGGGGTATTTGGACAAGTCGGCTGCTAAGGCGTGATGGTTTATGAATTACACGTTTACCCAATTAGTGGCAGGGCCTCGTTTTCAGCATTGGCTGCGTTTATAGCGCAGCTGCAGCTAAGACTTTGGGAAAAAAAGGCAACTCTAGGTACGATGGGAAGCCAATTTGAAAATATCTATAAAATATTAAAATCTCAAAAAGGGCCTAACTTTAACTTTGAATTAACAGCTTTGTTTTCTAACCCTACATATAAATATTTATATAATTCATAAAAACTTCAAAAATAACATAGTATATTACAAAAGCGCGCTATATATATAAATATATATTATAGCCCAGCAAGGCTTAGATTCTCCGGACGGTTAAGGGCTGCAGAAAAACGAAGTTTCGATAAGTAGCCCTAGTGTTATAACCTAATAAGGCTAAGCTTTTCCAGGAAACGATCGGAATCTCAAGAGAACAAGATCCAACAGTAACTCAGGGTTACGTAACTATCAGCTAGCCAGGTATGCTATAGCATACTAACTACACAAGGCTACGCTTTGATCGGAGGATAATTGTTCCGTTACTAGGCTATATAAAAGCAATACGCGCGCTAAGAAACAGCGCAATTAGCTAAATATAACAACGCAACTGATATTTCCTATATTTGAAAATTTAAAATCTCATTCGCTTAATTTAAGCAATTATTAATCAATTAGTTATTATTAAGACGATATAGGCTGTATATTAATAACAATTTTCTTAATATATTTCAATAACTATAATAGCAACCGTACCGTTAACGTCCTCCGTTATTTGCAAGAAACCTAAGGATTAAAACCGCTTTAGAGGCAAATTTTAATCTATAATATACGCGCTTAATACTTAGGACTTTATTAACGTTAATTAATTATTTCAATAACCTATTAAACCTATAAAGGCCGATATAACCTTCTATCCAAAAAAACGAATTCGTCATATAACGCAGATTAATATCCCGGCTACTTCCTTATCTTTAAGAAAAACCTTAAAAAGATTAACCCAATAAATTACCCAATAAATACCTTAGAAATAACGACAAAAAGCAAATAAACACACAATCAGGACTTTACGGCATACACTTACAAGGATTGCAAATAAGATACTTTCCGAAAAAATATTAACGAGCTTACTAAATAAATCCTAAAATCTATATTTGCAGCAATTAAAAAAATTAGTTTTTTTCTAAGGAAAAACTTACGGGAATAATACGCCAAAATGGCCGAATCCGGCAAGATATACGATAACAAATTCCTAATTAATACTTAACGAAAATACCGAAAAAACTAAAGCAAGCCGCGAAATTAAGTAAGAAACTAAACGAATAAATTATGAAATAACTAAATGTTATGGCCCAGCGGGCTTGGCTACTCCAAAAACGGTCGGAACCTCAAGAGGACAAAACCCGACTGTGGATACAGGTTACGTGACTGGCTCAAAGAGACTTAAGGAGTTCTACTAGCTCCAGGGGGGCTTAGCAGCTTGAGCTAGTTAAGCTAAGGGGATGGCTTAGGGGGGCTTAAGGGGGCTTAAGGAAGTCCGAGCACTAAAAAGAGGATTAAGCCGGTTTAAGCACTTTAAGCTAAAATACAGATATATACGCTCGCTGTTTCCATAATCTTAGATAATACCAGCTTGTAATACAACTTGGTTACCCAGATTACCCTTAGTTATTTGATATTACTAAACGTAACTAGTATCTCCGTTATTACTCAATTTCCCACAGTACTACTGCTAATATAAACCCGTACGATTAGGTTTAATAATTGGTTAACTAGCCCAGCCGTTACACGTTACAAGCTTTTGTTTAGTGGTATAGTCAGACTTTAAGCAATATTTCGAATCGCCATTATGTCAATTAATGCGCAAATAACCGCAACTTAGGAACTTACGGTTTAGCAACTCCAAAACAAAATCAAGAAGCTCGAGGTTATCGTTTAACAACTTACCGATTAAATAGCCGTACCAGTAGGCACCCGCAAAATAAAACCTAAAAAGCCAGGACCGTACAACGGAAAAGGGAACGTTTAAAGTTTCCTAACCCAGGCTCGGGTTTACATCCGCTTAAAGGGGCTTACCGATCCAGCAAACCAGATTCTCGCCGTTGCAGCCTGTTTAAAGGAAAACGCTCTTAATTAGTTCGAACCCACCATAAGAAACTTCCTAAAGAAAAAAAAGTCCGATCAGGAAAAGGCTACTAAGGAAATCTTCTCCGCCTATATTAATTTTGAGGAGAAACTTAAAAACAATTTCGAAAATCCAGACGAAAAACGAATTGCAACCCAGCAAATCCTCCAACTACGCCAGAAAGAATTAGCCTCCAAATACGCTGTAAAATTTCGGAACCTTATAGCAAAAGCAGGATAGATGGACGATAAAGATAACACCTTAATCGATGTATTCTATAAAAGTTTAAAAAAAAACGTTAAAAATAAAATTATCAAGTTTTTACGATTTACGACATTCGACAAATACATCACCGAAGCAATCAGGATTAACAATCGACAGTTTAAGCGACGACAGGAAAAAAAAAAACACTTCACTTTACGGGTTGGATATTCCAAAGTTAATTAAGGAAAAAGGCGCGAAGCACCTTCTACCTCCTATAGAACTGCTCCAGAACTTATGGAACTTGGTACCACTTAACGACGAGATATAAGCCAGGTACAATGTTACAATTACGGTAAGATGGGATATGTTGTACGACGATGCAAAACGTCGCCAAAGAACGATAAAAAAGTACATTGGACCCCAATACCAAAAAGGCCACCAAGGAATTCCAGTAGCAATAAACAAGTCAACATAATTCGCATTCGCGACGATAATAGACAAAAAGAAATACAGCAAGGATTAAAAGCGGCCAAAGTCCTGTTTCAAGCAGCGATCAAGCGGTAACACTCTGCCATAACAAGATGGCTAGTGGAACATCAAGGATGGGAAGAGCTTTTTACTCCTAAACCTCGCTTATAATTACAAAAAAAGAGGCAGAAACGGTACGAATAGTTAAAACTAAATATATGGATTAAGGAATATTACGGTTGGGACGAGGCCTTATTATCAGGAACACCTAACCGACATGGGAAATTACATGCTGTTTATTACAAAAAAGCCCACTGCCCTCGATATAAAAAACAACAAGACTATATACAGCGACGTATTATACGTATATGGTACCGAGGATTCGACTTTCAGAACTAAACCGGAAGCGACCCTAGAGATTAGCGATAGTACCGTTACCTACGTATAATAACATCGCAGGATACCATCGACATCCTCACAGCAAAAGAAAGTTGGCCTGAAGGCAAAAGTTGCCCAAAAAAAAACCCGATATGTCACTTCGAAACATGCGACCATAAGACATAAGAAAAATAGATTTATCAGACAGTTATGAAAGTAACACGGGAAATCCTTAACGACTTACAATTCCAGTTAGCGTTTACGACGGGTTTTAGGAAACGACAAAAACTTCGAAAGGAAATATAATCCCAACAAAAAAACATGGCCAAATATGATGCATAATACCAACGATAGTCTAATGGCTTAGATAGCTAGATAACAAAAACGGACTATCCGAAAGAAAGTACAATCGAATAAATCGAAAAGGACATTGTTACCCTAAAACAATACAATAAGTTATTCGATATACGCACCATAAAACTAAAGGCAACGTTACGACGTCAAGAGAAACATATCAAGCAGCTGCAGGTAAGGATTAAGCAGCTGGAAAACCTAAAAAATAGACGCTACCTGTAAAAAAGCCACAGGATAACGGGAGCTAAAGGAATTAACATAAACCCCTTAAAAAAGCTCTATGCACGATAATAAAAGCCAAAAGTAACCTTATTACCTTGAGAATACGCATTGGGATACATTGGTATACCGTAATGGTGGACTGCGGAACTTTAGGCGTTAATTACATTACCCCGAAGTTGGTAAACCAGCTTAGATTGCCATGGAAGGATAAGAAGAACCCTTACATCGCCGAGAACGCCGAAGGTTAGGTATTCGTTTACGACAACGGAAAAATTACACGCGAGATTAATTACCTCGAGATTTTTGTTAAAGGACGAGTCCAGATAGTTAATTTCGATATCGTTCCGTTAGGAAACTACGATATGATCCTAGGAAAACTATGGTTGTACCAATATAACCCCTTAATCGATTAAAATACTGGCTAGGTAAAATTCGCTTTACATTTTATCGATAAGTCAGAAAAATAAACGAGATTTCCATACTCGATCAGCAACAAGAAGAATAACGAATGTAGGCATAAGGATACGATAGATACCTCACCACCTAAAGGAACATAACATAAAAAAAAGAAAAAGCATAACAGACATATTCGACGCATCATAGCCACTATCCGGGTACAGCTTTGCGACGTAAACGAAATCTTAAAACAATAGCCCGAAAAGCCAGAAAAAAATATGGCTAATATACCACCATAATATCGCAAATACAAGCGATTATTTCAAAAGGAGTTCGAGACGAAGCTACCAGAATATAATAAATAAAACCATAAGATAATCCTTAAAAAAGGCACCTTACCCAAGTTTTACCTTATTTACAATCTTAATGTTACAGAACTTTACACCTTACGAAAATACCTGGAAGATAGATTCCAAAAGGGATGGATTCGACGATCCACATCTTTAGCAAGATACCCTATATTTTTTGTACCAAAGAAAAACGGCAAATTACGACTAGTAATAAACTATCGGTACTTAAACAGCATCACCGTTAAGAACAGAACACCCTTGCCCCTAATCACCGAAATAAAGAACCGTTTACAAGGAGCTAAATGGTTTACCGCTCTCGATCTTAAAAATAGATATAACCTAATTCGAATTAAACTAAGACATAAATAAAAAACGGTTTTCAAAACAAAATACGGACTGTACGAATATTTAGTTACGCCAATAGGACTTACGAACGCACCAGCAACTTTTCAGCAAATAGTTAACCATGTACTTAAAAAGTATCTGGACATTTTCGTTATATGCTACCTGGACGATATTCTGATTTTTTCAGAATCGGAAAAAGCACATGCAAAACACGTTTATTAAGTTTTTCAAACTTTACAAAACGCTAATCTGTTAGTTAACGCAAAAAAAAGTCAGTTCCATACTCAGGAAGTGGAATACTTAAGGCACATCATCACTCCGGGATACATCAAAATGAACCCTAAGAAAATTACAGCAATAGCCGAATAACCAAGGCCTACCACAATTACAGAGGTACAGGCATTTATTGGATTCGCCAACTACTATCGAAAATTTATTAAATATTTCAGCAAAATTACGACACCACTATCCAATCTAACCAGAAAAAAAAACGAATTCCAGTAGATAACGAAAACGGAAGAAATATTCCAACAGATCAAAAATGCCATTACCAGTAAACCAGTATTGATTATGTACGATCCAAGTCGCCCAGTCGAACTAGAGACCAACTTTTCGGATTACGTATTAGGCGCAGTAATCGGACACCGAAATAATCAAAAAATATTTCACCCAATTGCCTTTTATTCTTACAAATTAAAAAAAGCAGAATTAAACTATGGCATTCCCGACAAAGAATTTATAACTATCGTTAAGGCTTTCCGAAAATTTAGACACATACTTAAAAGGAACCTCCACCAAACTAAAGTCTACACTGACCACAAAAACCTTACCCGTTTTACCACTATACGAAAACTTACAGGACGATAATTACGTTACGTAAAAAAGCTGGCCAAGTACGATTTTATTATCATACACCAGAAAGGCTCTAAGAATGGTAAAGCAGACGCTCTCAGCAGGCGACCTAACCTAAAGGAGAAATTGGTTAAGGTCAGCCATAGAATTTTCGATATCACTCCAGGAGGACATCTAAAGTCACGACAAATTACAACAATCAAGGCAATGCCCCCCGATCTACATCAGAAAATCCAACAATATAACGACAATCTACCCGAAAACCAAAAAACAGATAAAATCCAGGTTTTAAAGGAATATCAGGAAGACTTAATATGGGATTTACATTAACACCCACTCCACGGATATCCAGGAATCCATAAAACCCTAAAACGACTATAACGTACCTATTACCTTCCTAAGATGAAAACAGCAGTATAAAAAGTTTTAAAACAATGCAACGTTTGCGCCAAAGCCAAGGCTCCACGGCACAAACCATACGGAAAATTACAACCACTCCCAGTCTCACAGCAACCATGGGATTCAATCACCATAAACTTCATCACTAAACTTCCCTTATCTAAAGATCCAGCAACAAAAATACATTATGACAGCATCTTCGTCATCATAAATCGATTCACAAAATTCTCCTATTTCTTGCCATACCTTAAAAACACGAACGCAAAACAAATGGCATACATCTTTTTTAAACATATCTTCAACATACACGGGCTACCAACAAAAATTGTCTCCGACAGAAGTACCACGTTCACCTCCAAGTTCTGGCAAGGCCTTATGGCACAAATCGGCCTAAACCACAAGTTATCTACCGCGTTCAAACCCCAAACAAACGGTTAAACAGAACGGTTAAACCAGACCCTTAAAACCTACCTACGATGCTACGTTAATTACGAATAGAACAATTGGGTTGAAAGATTACCAATAACCCAATTGGCCTACAACACTAACCATCATAAAAGCATCAAGACAACCCCAGCAAATGCCAATTTCGGTTTTACACTAAAGGTCTACAAAAAGACACGCGATAACGGCCTAGTCAATATCAAAACCATTTTGACGTTAAAACAGCTCAAACAGTTACACGCAGAAATGAAGACAGAACTCGAATTTGTACGCAACCAGATAAAAAAATATTACAACCAGAAAAGGTTAAAAGGATTAACTTTTTCGGAGGGAAAGATGGTCTACCTAGCTACCAAAAACATCAAAACCAAACGCCTAAATCAAAAATTCGATTTCAAGTATATTGGTCCATACAAAATCGCTAAAAGAATTTTAAAAAACAATTACGAACTGGAACTACCACCGAAAGTCAAACTCCATCCAATCTTTCATGTCTCCTTATTTAAGTCAGCAGCAAACATTATCAAAGTCAACACAGGATACGAAGACGAAGCAAAAAAAGATGCACCAGTATACGAAGTAAAAAAAATTCTGGACATACGTAAAGAAAACGGACTCACCCAATATCTGATTAAATGGAAGAAACACCCAGATTCCGAAAACACCTAGGAACCTGCCAAAAACCTCATAAGGGCCCAGCACTTCCTGAAGAACTTTCACTAGCAGCGACGGGCACACCCCAGTCGACAGTCGACCAATTAGTAATGTCGACCTCGGCCCAGTTAATCGAAGCAACGGCCTGTACTAACGTGGCTGCCGTAACGGCGGCCTCCAGCTGCTTCTATTCCTTCTCCAAACGCTCAAATTCTTCCATAACCTCTGCACCCTGAATTCCTTTACGCAACAGTTCGATACCTCGCTTTCGTAGAATTTTCTTTTAATTTCGAAAACGCGCTAAACGACCAAACAATTCCTGGAGGTGTTGCTAAAGTTCGTTAAAACTTTGCTGCACCCGTAATAATTCTTCCTCGGCAAGATGTTTTTGCAGGTCCAAATGGTTTTCCTTAATTACCAAACTTTAGTGTTCGGCTTCGGAAGGACTAAAAAGATTACAGGAACCCCCGTATTCAGTGCAACGCGAACATTTCCCCGAACTATAATGGGCTTTGCAGGATTTGTTTTCAGACTTGTAGCAAAAACAAAAGATGTCCGATAACATAGTAAACCCAAAACGGTTAATTTGTTCTGAGAGAATGAAAGCGTTAATACGCTTACGAAAACGGGTTTTTTTAATCCGACCAGATATATTAATTAAACCCGAAAACATACCAGAAAGTAAAGATGAAAAGGGGAAGTTGCTTACCAGAAACGACAAACAAACAAATTAATCTTTAAAAGTAAAGATCCTAAAAAAAAGAAAATCGTATTATGGCCTAACGGGCTTAGTTACTCCAAAAACGGTCGGAACCTCAAAAGGACAAAACCCGACTGTGGATACAGGTTACGTAACTGGCTCAAAAAAATTCAAGGAGTTTTACTGGCTCCAGGAGGGCTTGGCAGCTTAAGCCAGTTAAGCTAAGGGGATGGCTTAAGGGGGCTCAAGGGGGCTCAAGGGAATCCGAACACCAAAAAGAGGATTAAGCCGGTTTGAACACCTTAAGCCAAAACACAGATATATACGCTCGCTATTTCCATAATCTTAAATAACACCAGCTTGTAATACAACTTAATTACCCAGATCACCCTTAGTTATCTGATATTACCAGACGTAACTAATATCTCCGTTATTACTCAGTTTCCCACAGTACCACTGCCAACATAAACCCGTACGACTAGGTTTAATAGTTGGTTAACTAGCCCAGCCGTTACACTAAAAATAATAACCTAAAAACAGCAATACGGCATTCTAAAAACCAAAATAATGATTATATAAATTAACGATTTATATTTAAGTTTAGCTCCTGTCGTAAAAACCTAAAGTACCATTTTCCAAATAATAAAAAAGGCCGAAATTAATAACGGAACAATTAGTTACTAAAATATAACGCCTAGCTTTCTGGATTACTAGACAATAACCCATCTTTTTTTAATATTACGGAATATAAAAGTATCGTTTCCAACCTTCCACGAGATTCCTGCAAACTCTATTAATCAAAATAATCCTAATTAAAAGGATAACAAATTTTCTAATCGTTAACCGCAAAGTAGAACCCCTATACGAAAACTAAAGCAAAGCAGCCGTAAAAATTCCCATACGGACCGAAGCTTTAGTAAACGAAAACGTAACAAATCGGACGGTTAAAGGATTTGCTATAAAACGTATCTAAATCTAATGTATTTATTGCCTTAATGTTATCATGCGTTTCCTACCAAAGCTTCAGCAGAATTCGTATCCAGCAACATAATTATAAAACTGGTTCAAAATCGAATAGTTTTAAATTAATGCTTAAAAAGAAAATTAACCGTATATCCAAATTTATAAATAAGCTGTCAGCAGTTGAGGTGATTTCTTTGAAAGGCAGTGAAAGGAGTCAAAAGGCTTTGATGTGGCCCTAGGATTGCAAAACAAAGGAGCTAAAGCCTATATGTGGCTGCTCCCCCCCACCCCTAGTTTTAGGACAGAAGAGCAAGCAACCTTCCTCCCCCCAGTCTCCAGAATTGCAACGCATTTGCCGATATAAGCTAATTATAAAAAAGACATATTAACTCCTAAAGAGAATAACACGAATCCTAACGTGCTTCCTAATTATTAATCAACGGGTTATTATAAGCTTATCGTTATATTTTTTACGGAATTCGTTTATTTTGGATGTAGGGTTTATAATATACGTTTTTAACCTTATTAGCAAATTTTTAAGCTTTAAACTAATCGTATAAAAAACCGGGATATACGCAGGTAACAGCTCTGTCATAAATAAAGAGTACGGAAAGGCTGATGTGCTTTTTCGAAGCCTTACCGGTACGAAAGCGTTACGGTTATATAATGTGGCCTATTATGAAAAGTTCGCTTACAATTTGGTATTATTTCGACAGTTCTAAAAAAAAAGGTTTTTGGTAAAATAACCCAAGGATTAATAATTACATTCGAAAAAAATTTAATTAAGTTGTAGTTATTGTAATAGATAAATTTAATCTGTTTGTTATTAAAAATATCAACGTAATAACGTTTCCTGGAACCCTAACTACTTATAAACAAAACGTTAACTTTTAGATAACGATATTATCGCATATAAATAACGGTATCTTATGGTACTTCCAATTAAATTATCTAGGTTTTAAAGGTATAACCCAGTTATAATCTTATACTAAGGAAGTTAAATTAAAAAGTTTTATAACTGTCGAATATCAAATATGTGACAAGGCGAAAGCTAAAAGACAAAAACGCCGCGAACCTAAAAAGAAGTTTCCCGATTAGGTTAAAAAATCGCCATTAATGTTATTAACTTCGAAAAAAGCCCTGAAGGATATAAATACGTTATGTTCGCTACCGACAGATATTTAGGTTTTATTTGGGATATTTACCTTGAAAACCGAAGGTAGGATATATTAATTATTACATTTCGACATCTGTTACACGTTTTAAAAAACCAAAACAAGGTTTTTTTTATAAGTAATTTGATGCGATAACGAAATCGTAGAAGATCACCTGTTTCGAAATATCCTCCAGTTACCTTTTTTTAACATTAGGCTTAAGCCTTTAGTACCGTATACCCAGGCCTAGAACGGGGATGCAGAACGTTTAGGAAATATAATCAAGAAAAGAATAACTGTTATACCAAATAGCGCTAAGTTACCTGCGTTTTTAATTATATATATTTTTAAAGCTGCAGTATATCTATATAACCGTAACCGCCAAATACGCTTTTTTTGGCAAACCTTATACGAAGTTTACTACATTTATTTAACGTATAATAACAGCGTTATAATACTTAATCATAAACCTCAAAAAGCCTATTTGGGAATTTACGGCTATATGGCTTACGTTATAACAATTGTTATTATAAAAAAACAGAAATTTTAAAGTTAAATCTTAAAATATAAATAGGCTTTTTTATTGGTTACCGATTAATAAATATTTACGAGATTTGGAGCTTTTTAATAAAGAACGTTATTATTATTCGAAACGTACAGTCTAACGAAAAGATTACATTTTTAAGTAATATCAAAAACTTAAAAAATAACCTTTTTACGTTATCGAAAACGAGCTATAAAACTTATTTTAACAAGTTTACGTATTTAATTAGATTTATAGCTACCTTATATATATATATATATATAAAGGATGAAAACTTAAATAAACAATTTAATTACCGGTTAGGTAGGAGAAATACCTTTAAAGTGGTATAGATGTCCAAAAGAAACGTACGGAATGGGGGAAAATAAACCTTTTTGTAAAGATTTAGTTATTTATATAGAACTGTTATCTTTTAATTATTTCCGTTTCATGGATTATTGCCGCCGTTAACGTTTACCTCAATAACTATTACGATTATTACGCCGACGGAAGATATAAAGAAAACCTTAAGTTCTTATTATTTTGTTTAATTTAAAATAACGGTAGAAAACGAAGGCATTTTCCGGGTTAAAAACGTAGGCTCCTCGTGTATTCCGTATTAAAAGGGTAGTTATTAGTATAATTATAAGATAAGGAAAGCTATATTTAACGTTAATCAAATAACTTGTTCAGTTAATATAATCGATAATCGGCTAGTAAACTGCAGAAATTTGAGGAAAAAAAAAATAACCCGAATTACGAGTTACTTCAATCGGAAAGGCTTTGATATATTAAAAACAAAAACAAAAATAAAGGTATTACCTCGGTAGTAAAACCGGGTATACCGGCGAAACCTACCATTACTGCGGCAAAACTATAAAGAGCTAAATATACACCCGTTTAGAAATATATTTTTAAAAGTTAAAAAAGCCGAGTTGCAAAATTATAAAAATATACAGTCCTAAAAAATCGTCGATTAATCAGCTGCTAAAAGGAAACAGGTTTTAGAATATATGAAAGTATACGTTTATAAATTTAATAAACATAACTAGATATGGAAATATAAGGCTTGTTTTATTATATAAGTAATTAATAACTTAAAAACGCTTATAGTAATATATACGTATTTACCTTAGCCAAAAGGTTCTTTAAAACCTTAATAATTATTGCAGCTAAGTTCGATTTAAAACTTAAGCAATATAACGTTATAAACGCCTTCGTTAATGCGAACTTACTTTACGAACTCTTTATAAAAACATTTTTAAAATACCTTTAACGTAACAGGATATTCCTAATTAGAAAGGCCGTATATGGCCTGAAAGAATTGCCGTTACATTAACAGAAAAACTTTATTAATAAGTTTAAAAACTTGGGATTTAACCCAGTTCCTTACGAACCTTATTATTTCCTTTGTTAAAATATGCTACTTTTTTTACGTCGACGATATTAGTGCCGCGTATAATAAGCAAAACTAAGCCTTGGTCAATCGGTTAATTTAGCAAAGACAAAAACGGTACACCCTTATAAGGAATAAGGACTTCCAGTAATTTCTAGATATCAAAGTAATTAAAACCAAACCTAACAGAAAAGTTTAGCTATCCCAATCCGACTTTATAAAGAAACTAATTAACTTAATCTTTAAAGAAAATTAAAATAACTTTTTAAAAGCGTTAATAATAAGCGCCAAGTTATTACTAAATATTAATCTGATTTATCTAAACTTTATTAACAAAGACCAAAAAAAATCGGTTTTATTTTATATATTGCGATTTATACACGGCGCGATATATCCTTTATAATATCCAGACTAACCCTATTTAACCTACACCCCAGTAACGTATACTATAAAGCAGCTAATTACGTTGTACGGTACCTAATATCATTAAAACAATAACGTTGCAATTCGGCAACGAAAACTCCTTAGATACCTAGAGGGATGCCGTTTTTATAGATAATATACTTAATTAAAAAAGCTTCTAAACTTACGTTATAAAGCTATTTAAGGAACTTATAAGATGACGACCAAATAAGCAAAACATAATACCTACTTTCATAACCGAAACGAAATTATTATCCCTTACAGAAGCTATTAAAAAACATGATTTACTTTTCGATTAATTAAAAAGCTAGAAATTAACCTGTATATAGAACCCTTAAATATATAATATAATAATTAACAAACTATAGAATTTATTAACACTAAGGTCCCCCATTTTCAAATACAACTACGGTAGGTAAATATACATAATTATTAACTCCGAAAAACAATAAAAAAGTACCTAATCAAAATAGATTATATATTTATAAGAAATACGTTAACTAATAAGATAATTAAGGCCCTATCCAGAAAACCGTTTAACCATTTTAAAAAGCAGCTAGGATTAATGGATATTACAGAAGCCTTAAACCTGCAAAAAAGATACTAAAAGCAATTTCTAATAATAATTGGCTAATTAAAAAGCTATAATCACCGGAAAAAAGGTGGATTGGAAGGTTGTAACTTTTAAAAATGATACAATGTAACGATTAACGCCCTAAACTCTTTAAAGCGTTAAAGGGGTACATCATCTAGCCAGGTATGCTATAGAATACTACCTACAAAAGGCTACACTCTGATCGGAAGATAATTGTTCCGTTACTAGACTATATAAAAGCAGTGCGCACGTTAAGAAGCAGCTTAATTAGCTAAATACAACAATGCAACTCACATCCCTTATATCTAACAGTAACCGGCTTTAAAGGCTTAAAAGTCTTGACACCTTAAAGGTCTTAAGCTGTAATAGCGCTTACGTAGCATAACAGACTTAAAGATTTAAGTGTTTTAAGCATTTTAAGCTAAAGGAAAAATATATAGGTTTATTTTTTTATAGTTTTAAATTACAACATTTTATAATACAACTTAATTACTTAAATTATTTTCAGTTATATATTATTACCAGACGGTATAAATTTATTTCTTATTATTTAGTTTCCTTTCCTTCGAAAAGACGTAACCTTATACATAATTGGATAAAATGATAGATTGCTACCTTAATTCCTTTAGTTCACTAACACCCTTCTATCTTGCAAACTACCCAGTCCCGCTTCTATCCACGTCCATTCTTGTCGGAATTCTGGAAGCTCTTCGCTATCTTAAGCAGCCGGGCAAACCATCGCTTGTAACTCTCCGATATATAATACTCCAGTAACTGGATTTCGGAATTTTCTAACTCGTTATCATTATCCCCTTTCAGCTTCGCCAACAGTATTTCCGCCGAAATGAAATTATTCCGTATAAGCTGTTATTACTTAAAAAATCGGTTTTGTTATATTCGGCAATTAAACGGCAACCAAAAATGAAGACTTACAATCGGTTTGTTTAAAACAAATTTTCCAAATCGATAATAACGTTAACTGCCTTAAATTATGAAACCATTTTTTTAAACAAATAGTTATAAAAAAACGGGTGTTATTAAAACCTTTCCGTAATAAACAATAAATATCTTGTATGTAAAGTCGCCTAGCATGTTATATTATTTCGGCTTATATCTTAATTAATAATAACTTGAAAAAATATCGGAAAAACAATTTAGGTTGGATTTTATAATCGTAAAATTAACGAAGGTTTACAAAGCTTTTTGCAAACTTTTAAGGTTTATTTTTAAGGTTTATCTTTAAAGTCTACCGTATAAAGCTATTCTCTGC
Organism: Monosporascus sp. 5C6A; assembly: GCA_004155035.1. NCBI lineage: Eukaryota > Fungi > Ascomycota > Sordariomycetes > Xylariales > Monosporascus > Monosporascus sp. 5C6A. The sequence goes on along the minus strand of QJOB01000800.1, from coordinate 147,614 downwards.
TGTTAAAAACCCTGCTAAACCATAACCAACAGACATAAAATTTACCAAGGCCGAAGCTCATCGGCAACCACCAATCGCAATCGGAATAAAGTACGGAACTAAGGTATATAATCTATCCAAACCGTAAAGAACTATTTAAAAAATTATCGTATTCGAAGATACTAGGTATAATATCTGGTATAAAAAGTTATCGTGAAATAATTTCTGTATATTAGCTCAGCCATATTTTCCAGGCTTGGGCCTATATTTTACCTTGCATTATTTAATTTCCTATAATATTATGGCCAATAAGAACCCGTATAACTAGGTTTAATAATTAATTAATTAACTCGGCCGTTTTACGCTATAAGTTTTTATCTAATAGTATCGTTAGATTTTAAGTAATATTTGAACCGTTACTATGGCAACCAGCGCATAAATAATAGTTACTCCGGACGTTACAGCTAAATAAGTTTAAAATAAAATGCAGACATTTAAAGCGATTGTTTCACAACTTGCTAATATACGTAAAAGAATTGGTTTTAAAATTAAAGCTTTGAAGTATTTCGTTTAAAACATCATTTTATAACAAAAGGCTAATAAGCGTTATGGTAGTAAAATGTTATTTATGTATAAAAACAAAATGTAGTAATTAGATAATACTACGAAACTGTTAGTTATGAAAATTAAATTCGACTTACTAACGTATAATAGCTTTTTATTAGTAAAAAGCATATATAAAAATATTAAAAAAATGGTATTGGCGTATCTCAAGTGTTAGAAAGCCGCTAATCGGCGTTCCAAGAAAAGTTGCAGCTTTTTATAATTTATCGACATAATAATTATCTAGGTAATTGATATATAAATTATGCCCAACGATAATAGATATAAAAATATAATCAAAGCAAAATACGAATTATCAGACTATTCACAAATCATGCCTTTGTAATTAATTACGTTAACGGCAATTAGGAAGTTCTTAAAAAAGCATACTTTTTACCGGTACAGCATCTTAATCAAAATCAAAATTAATAATAACTCCAAAAATAAAGACAAGGTCATCGAAGCGTATACGGCGTTAGGTGTTAAACGGAAAGTCGGCGCCGCGTACGCTATTTCGCAATAAGAACTAATAAAAAAAGCCATATATCGATCGTTAAACCCATAATAAAAGCAATAAAAAAATAACAAAAAATAAGAAAGATTTCTGCTAAAGATAATCTTCGCAAACAATACCATTATGAAAAGCTATAATCTTAGCCCTTATAGACTGCTATACGGACAAAATGCCTTGCAGCCGATCGAAACAATAATCCCGACCTGGAAGATTATGAATTAAAACTCGAATATCCTGAAAGAAAATTTAATTTTATAACAAATCCGATTATTAAAGCAAAAGGGAAAAGAGATAACTAAAGCCACCCGAATAATTAATAAGCAGCGCCGTAAAAATGCCAGATTTGCCAACCATAAAAACTGGAACAAAATAAAAATTAAATCTTTGAAAATGAAAAACTTGGTATAATTATATAATATACCACGACATATAAATATATCCAGAAATATAAAGCTTTAATACCGATAAATAAAACCGTTCTTAATTAATAAAATTATTAATCTAAATACTTACCAGTTAAAAAGAATTAATACAACGCGATTACGAAAAAACTTTCTTATCAACCGATTAAAGCAATTTGTAAAAAATTAAAAAGAAATATTAAAACCGTTTAACTTACAAAGGAATAAGTGGACAAAGCCATTACTTAATTAACCTAACGCCGTAGCAGTCGCAAGACCAGATAATATTAATATCTCGTTATTAAAAAACTAATAACCCAAAGTTTCGGAACTAGTAAAAATAAATATTAAAGTACAAATACCGAACGGTCGATTTAAAGGTTACGCAGTTATAAACAACATTAACATTTCCAAAACGGTGTGATTAAATTAAAGGACAATTAACCCAATTAATTATGAAGAATTAAATTATATAAAGGTCTATTTCGTCTCTTTTTTTAAACTTTGATTACGATTATTATACAAAACGAACCACGACTTATTATTAAATACTAGTTTGCATTATACGAACCTTACATCGGACCCCGAAATTAAATATATAATTTATAATTATAACTTAAAACTTAAATCTTTGGAAATAAATATTATAAATTATTAAACAGATCCTATCGCGGAAATCTTTCTAGATCTATAATAAATAAAAATATTTAACCATGTATCATCGTTAAAGGTAATTCAGAAACATATAATTATGTCTTTTGATAAATATGACCTAATTACTATAAAATCCTTTATAAAAACCTGGAAAAAACCGATAACTATAAAATAAATACATGTTACATTTATTAAAATATTACGAAAATACGAATCGTTTTTCGTAGAACTTATACAATACGCGATTAAAACTACCGAATATCTAAAAGAATAACCCGGAAATATATCGGAAATTCCTAGCAAGTTTAACCAGAAGTTAAGCTATTAGACCGTTTCGAAACAACTTGACAAAAACCGATCGAGATAACGGAATTCCCGTTAATACGAATCTGTTTTTTACATCGGATAAGCAGTCGGCTGCTAACTAGAAATTCTCGCCAATAATTCGCTATCCGACATATCAACTTTAAACAACGCCACCTACGACATTAATAAATATACTCTTAAGCATTTAGTAACGATTAATAACAAACCTATAAATAAGTTTTAAAATAAATCATATTTACTTTAAAATACTTAAAGGTAACGTACAAAATAACGTTTGGATTATTTCAAAACCTTATTAAGTTTTCCATCCGATTAAAAATAATACGAAAAAACCATAATACCGCGATATTAATAAATAATCTAGAAATCCGGTTCTTAATTCAAAGAATTATTACAATTATCGAAACCGTTAATAAAAATCCTTTCGAAAAGGAATTATATAAAAAAGTTATATTATCTAGTATCAGAATAACCGAGATTAATCCGCGACCATCTACTGTTTGCTTAATAATACCTAAGATCTAGCTACTAACTAGGCTTTATTTTGCTTCGATTAATAAATAGAATCTGGGAAATAATAGGTTAAACATTACAAATCTCCTTCGAGGAGACGTGACCGTGTATACATTTGGATAAAATGATAGATTGTTACCTTAATTTCTAGCTTTATTACCCTTTTCCGTTTTGCAGGTGTTTTACTTTAACGCGATTCCAGATTGCTTAATCGTACTTTTATATACAATTCCTTTCGTAATTTTGGAAGCTTTTCGTTATTTTAAATAACCGGGCAAACTATCGTTTGTAACCTTCCAACGTGTAATGTTTTAGTAACTAGATTTCGGAATTATTTAACTTATTATTATTGTTTTTTTTCAGTTTTGTTAATAATATTTCTGCCGAAGTAAGATTATTCCGTATAAGTTGTTATTACTTAAAAAATCGGTTATTGTTATATTCGGTAATGAAACGATAACCGAAAATTAAAAGTTATAATCGGTTTATTTACGAAAGGTTTTTTAAATTAATAATAACCTCGACCGTTTTGGATTGTAGAGTTATTTCTTTTTGAATAGATAGTTGGGAAGAGGACGGTTTTTGTTGAAATTTTCCCGTGGTGGATAATGGGTATTTGGTATTTGGGGTTGCCTGGTATGTTATATTGTTTTAGTTCGTGTTTTAATTGATAATGGGTTAAGAAACCGTAGGAACGATTTAGGTTGGATTTTATAATCGTGAAACTGGCGAAGGTTTGTAAAGTTTTTTGTAAGTTTTTAAGGTTTATTTTTAAGGTTTATTTCTAAGGTTTACCATATAAGGCAACCCCCCCACCAACGGGCCACCCCATCAACGGGCCACCCCACACCCGCGTAACGCGTTGATCCACTTACTGATTTCTTTCCTTATAAAAGGCGTCTTAACAACGCATTAGAAAATTGAAATAATTATCTTCTTATTTATCAAAATCTGCGCTTTCGAACGATATACAGCTCTTAGCTTAATTCCGTACGGCGCAAGCGATTGATAAGGTTAAACGTGGGAAATCCCTGCGTTTAACCTCCAAGGGCTACGACGTTATCAGACAATATATAACACGCCGTATCGAAGGTATGCCGACAAAAGAAAAGGTTGATAAAGCTTGTCAGAAGCTATCACGAGTCCAGGAGGAAGCTTTAGCTAATTGGGTCATCGTATAAGGTCATTTAGGCTATACGCCACCCCATTCCCGATTTCGCCTATACGCACAGCGGCTCCTAATTAATAACGGCAGCCCCGAACGCCTAGGAAAAAGTTGGGTAGCCCGATTTCTGCGTCGCCATCCTGAAATTAAGACTTTCAAGGGCACGACGATTGATTATAAGCGTTTAAATGGCGCTTCCCCGGTTTCCACTAACATCTTATTCGATCGTTTCGTTCTGCCGGAAGTTAAGGCTATTAAGTAAAAGAACCGATTTAACGCAAACGAAATCGGGGTAAATGGAAGGCATAAAGGAAAACGTTTTTGTCCTTGGAAAAGCCCTTAAAAGGTTTATTTTTTTAAAGGATGCCTTTAAAAAAGAGTAAATTATTATAATTGCATGTATCAGTATTAACGGGCGTTCGTTACTACCTTTCGTGATCTTTAGCGGCGTTAACGTATAATAACAATAGTTTCCCGATTCGGATAATAAGGCATACGAAAGCTGGTACTTCACCATTTTAAAAAACGGCTGGACGAATATCGAAATCGGGTTGAAATAGTTTTGTGAGGTTTTTATTCCTAATACTAAGCCCGAAAACCCTAACAAGTAAAGGCTTTTAGTTATCGACAGCTACAATAGCTATATTAGCGAAAACTTTATGTAAATGTACCTTCAGAACAAGATTTATATCATTTTCCTGTTTGCTTACGTTTTCTATGTTTTCTAGCTTTTTGATGTGGGTATATTTGCCACTTTAAAGCGGAAGTTCCGTTATTAATTCCGCAAACGCTGTTACGGACGGGCGTCCGAGGTTATAGATAAAACCGATTTTTTCTGGGCGTTTTCGAAGGCGTAAGGCGAAGTTATAATAACCTCGAAATATATCCTGAAAGGTTGGAAAGTAATAGGTTTGCGTTTTATTAATAAGGCGAAAGTGTTAAATAACAGGTACGTTAGGGAAAGGGGGAAGGTGACGGACGTACCTATTCCGAAATCGATTATTACCTTATTACGCCTTAACTTCCTTACTTAATTGGCTGTTTTAGGTATCAAAATATCTAAATCATCCAGGGATTTAGTTCGGATCGAGAAAAACCTGGTAGACGTTAACCCAACCTTCGGAAATCCTACCATACGCCTTTTATTCCGCAAGTTTGCGAAAGCCCTTAACGAGAAAACGAGCAGACTTTCCGCCGCCGAGGTACATAATAGTTAATTAGCTGCCGCCCTTAAAAAAGCGAAGCTTAAGAAACGTAGGAAGGTACAGCCCGAGCCAAATGAAGCTTTCGTGAAGATGATATTAGTAAAAAAAGTAAAGGTAGGGCTTAAGGCCCCTGCGAAAGGACGTTTTATTGTTACTCGGCAAAATCAAGAGGAAAACGAGCCTTCCGAAAGCGAAGAAGATAGCGATAATAACCCTTATTGCATAGTTGTACGTAGCCGTTAGTATGGAGTTAATTGATTGAGTGGTTGTTGAGATATTGTTATTTGAATTGAAGGGTTGTGGTTGCGATGGCTTCAAAAACGGGTGGCCCGTTGATGGGGTGGCCCGTTGGTGGGGGGGTTGCCTTAAAGCTATTTTTTGCCGTTAAGGATTTTGCTAAACCCTAGCGTGCATAAGGTTTACCAGGGCCGAAGTTTGTCGGCAACTACCAATCGGAATCGGAATGAGGCATAGGATTAAGGTATGTAATTTATCTAAACCGTAAAAGATTATTTAAAAGGTTATCGTGTTCGAAGATACTGGGTATAGTATCTATCGTAGAAAATTCTCGTGGAATAACTTTTATGTATTGGCTTAGTTTTATTTTCCAGGTTTGAACCTATATTTTACCTTGCAAATATTACAAACGTTTTAACCGATATAAAATTATAAGAATTAGCGCTAATAAATCGGTACTGAAAAATAAGGACTACTACTTGCATTTAAAGCCAACAGTATATCGGATTTTGAGGTTTACGGGCATTTAAGAAATTCAAAAAAGCTTTAACTTCTAATTAAGAACCAAGGCCTTATCGGCGTAGTATATAGAAAATTTAGAAAACGTTTTAATATTTAACGCCTTTAAAACCCAGTTACGATAAACAACAACCTATTTAAACTAACGCATGTTTGTTTAACCTTAAAATTTATCAACTTTGCATTAATAATACCTGCTTATATTATTCGGCCTTAGTTGCTTTTTAAAAGGAAAAACCTTTTTATTAAAAGTACCAGGTTTTCGGATTTCCGTTTACGCGATAATTACGAAAACTGCGTAATTCGGATAGCTAACGAAAACTTATAATCGATAATCAATATGGGAATATGTACAAATACAAAAAATAAAAGCTTTGGATAACAAGTCTAGATTATAAAACAATTGTAAAAAAAGAATGATTTCGAAAAATAGAAGTGTAAAAAAACGTATATATAACTAATTAAAAAACACAACAAGCAACTGTACCTTTCTAATAATTTCGGATAGAATTTCCTGGGAATTCTTTATCGCGTACGTTTTATAATTAAAAAAATTCGTTTATTAAAACAGAACATACCTAATTAATTAAACGTATAATTTACTATTACTTTCTAACGATTTCCGGCATTTATACAACTTTTGAAGTAATGTATTTATTATGTTTCTTACCTAAATACACTCACCTATCTATATTCATCTAAATACATATCCCATATATCATTTCTATCTATTACGGCTATCCTAAACCATCAAATATTATCCAAAGCATTTCCATCCGTCCCGAGTAATTCCAAATTAATTATTATGTTATTATCTAGGAAACATACTATATAAAATAAAGAAAAGATTCCAAAAGGTTAAATACCTTGCATTTTGAAAAGATTTTATTTAGTAACAAACGTTAATATATAGCGCAACTAAAATGTAAACCCTCTACTGATTAAAATGTATAACAGCAAATTAATACCCTATCCTGGAAAAAAGCCCTTTTTTAATTCCGGTTCGATCGAACTATACCGATTATACCTTATAATATTAATAAATAACGACCGTAAAAGACATTACCTTATCGCCTAATTAAAAGAACCGAAAATAATAACCTAATATAACGGCGGTAATATTTTAACATATTTTTATAATAATACAAACAATCAGTATTTAGAGTTTAATTATCTTACCGGCCTTATACTAATAATTACTACCTACCTACCTTAATATAACCTAATAAACATCCCGTAAACTAAACGAACAATTTTAAAAAATAAATTATTCCCTATATCTCACGGTACTAAGTGGCACCTAGTCGGTATATAGGGCAGAACAAGGCGGTTAGTTGCTCGAGCTGACAACGTTCCGCTTTTGGTGATGTGATGGTTACTATTAGCTAGCAGGTGTGCCAAAGCACACTAGCTACGTTCTGATCGGAGGATAATTATTCCGTTACTATGCTATACAAAAGCTGTACGCGTACTGAAAAATGGCACAATTAGTTAAATATAATAACGTAACTGAGATCCCTTATATTTGATAATTATAAGTTTCATTCGTTTAATTTAAGTAATTATTAATTAATTAACTATTATTAAGATGATAGAATTTGTTTATTAATAGTAATTATCTTTATATACTTTAATAATAATAATAAAGACCGTACCGTTAACGTTTTCCGTTATTTATAAATAACTTAAGGATTAGGACCGTTTTAAGGACGAATTCTAATCTAGAATGTACGCGCTTAATATTTAGGACTTTATCGATTTTGATTAATTATATTAATGGCTTGTTAAATTTATAAAACCCGATATAACTTTTTATCCGCGAAGACGAATTCGATATATAACGAAAATTAATACATTAATAGTTTTATCTTTATTTTCAAAAAGAAACCCTCGAAAAAATCGATTATACGTGTTATTTAACAAATACCTGTAAGATAACGACCGAAAGCAAATAAACCTATAATCAGAATTTCACAGCATATATTTTAAAAAATTGCAAAACGATATTTCTCGAAAGAATATTAATAACTTTACGAAATAAGTTTTTAAAATATATATTTCCAGCAATTAAAGAAACAAGTTTTCTTTAAGGAAGAACTTGCGGAAATAGTACGCCAAAATAACCGAATCCAGTAGGGTGTACGATAGTAAATTTTTGATTAATACGTAACGAGAATACCAAGAAAAGTTAAAACAAACCGTAAAGTTAGGTAGAAACTTAAACGAATGGATTATGAAATAGCAAAAGATAATGGTTTAAGGATAGTGATACGGCCTTTTAAAGACGAAAAATAACAGTTATATAAGTTAACGATATATATATAGCTTTAGTTTTTGTTGTAAAAACCTCGATAATTACTTTCCAAATAGTAAAAGAAGCCGAAATCCAGAACGGACGATTAGTTATTAAAAGGTAGCGGCTAACCTTCTAGATTACTGGATTATAACCTATTTTTTCTTTATATTACGAAATATAAAGGTATTATTTTTAACTTTTTACGGGACCTTTGTAAACCTTGTTAATTAATATGATTCTGATTAGGAAGATAATAAACCTTTTAATTATTAACCGCAAGGTAAAACCATTAAACGAGGCTCCAAACAAGGTAACTGTAGAGGTTCTAATACGGATAAAAGCGTTAACAAGCGAAAACGTAAGAAATTAAACGTTTAAGAAATGCGCTATAAGGCGTGCTTAGGGTTGTTTTTCTAGATTGCCTTAATGTTATAATGTATTTCCAAATAAAGTTCGTTAAAATCTATTTTTAACTTAATTTTAATGAACTTAAATAAGAAAGGGATTAATTTTAATTAATTTTAAAAAAAAAGAACTAACCGAATATCTAAATTTATAAATAAAATAATTATATAAAAAAAGATTAACTTTTAAAGGAAGTAGGACGAATCTTAACGTATTTTTTGATTATTAATTAACGGGTTACAATAAACTTATTATTTTACCTTTTATAAAATTTGTCCATTTTGGATTTAAGGTTTATAATATGCAAGGTCAAATGCTATTAGGTATCTAGCTATGTACAAGCTGACCGGCTTATTATATACATATACGACTGGTTATACGATGCGAGCGGGGAACACCCGTTAAAAACCGTACCCACAGGCCGGCCGGATAAAAAACCGTATAAAAATCTTGAATACGATGACGAATTAGTGGAATACACGATGGTTTGATTGGTCTAGACCTTACTAGCCCAACCTTCCAATTGGTGCCGACACGATTGGAAACGCAAGCGCTTCCGCTAGTCCGTGCGCTGGGCTTGGCGACCCAGGCACGCTGTCCCAAGCTGGATTCGAACCAGCTGTCTCTCGCAAGTTTGTTGGTTGCCCAGGCCTATAACAAACGGAACGAGACACCCAAGCTCGCAACCACTGAGCCATTGGGACAAGGTTTATAATATATGTTTTTAATTTTATTAGCAAGTTTCCGAATTTTAAATTAACCGTATAAGGCGACGGGGTATACGTAGGTAATAATTTTGTCCCGATTAGAAAGTACGGAGAGGTTGATATGTTATTTCGAAGTTTTAACGGTACAAAAGCGTTACGGCTATATAACGTAACTTATTGCGAATAATTCGCTTATAATTTGGTATTATTTCGATAGTTTCGAAAACAAAGATTTTGGTAAGATAATTAAGGGATTCATAATTATATTCGAAATAAGTATAATTAAGTTATAGTTACTAAAACAAATAAATTTAATTAGTTTATTATCGAAAATATTAACATAATTACGTTTTCCGTAACCCTGGTTATTTATAAACGAAATATTAACTTATCGATACCGAAATTATTACGCATAGATAACGGTACTTTGTAGTATTTGCAATTAAGATATCTAGACCTTAATGTAATAACTTAATTATCGTTTTATATTAAGGAAATCCGGTTGAAAGGTTTTATAACTGTTAAATATTAGGTATATAGTAAAGCGAATCTTAAAACGTAAATATGCCGTAAGTTTCGAAAGGGAATTTCCTTATTAGGATAGAAAATTATTATTGATTTTATTAACTTCGAAGAAAACTTTAAAGGGTATAGATACGTTATGTTCGTTACCGGTAGTTATTTATGTTTTATTTGGGATATTTACCTTAAAAACAGAGAACAGGATATATTAATTATTGCGTTCTGATATTTATTAAATGTTTTAAAAAATTAAGATAAGCTTTTTTTATAGGTAATCGAATGCGATAATGAAATTTGAAAAAATTACTTATTTCGAAATATCTTCCAGTTGCCTTTTTTCAGTATTAGGCTTAAACTTTTAATACCGTATCCTTAAATACGTTTTCTTTTTAGCAAACTTTATATAAGATTTATTACATTTATTTCGTATATAAAAACGGCGTTTTAGTATTTGGTCGTAAGTTTTAAAAGGCTTATTTACGAGCTTACGGTTATATAGCTTACGTTATAACAATTACTGCTACAAAGAAAAAATAAAGGCTTTAAAAACTAAATCTTAAAGCGTAAATAGGTTTTTTTGTCGGTTATCGATTAATAAATCTTTATAAGATTTGGAATCTTTTAACAAATAAAGTTATCATTATTCGAAACGTATAATTTAACGAAAAAGTTACTTTTTTAGATAATATCAAAAATTTAAAAAACGACTTTTTTTACGTTACCGAAATTAAGTTACAAAATTTATTCCGATAAGTTTACGTATTTAATTAGGTTTATGGTTACTTTATATATACATAAAAAAGATAAAGATTTAAGTGAAATGATTTAAGTACCGGCTGGGTAAAAGGAATAGCTTTAGACTGGTATAGGCGTTTAAAGAAACATATAAAATAGAGAAAAATAAGCCTGTTTGTAAAGCATTAATTATTTTTATATAACCGTTATATTTTAATTATTTCCGTTCCTTGGATTATTACTGCCGTTAACGTTTGTTTTAATAATTGTTATAATTAACACGTTAACGGAAAAAATAAAAAAAACTTTCAGTTTTTGTTACGTTATTTAACTTAAAGTGACGGTAAAAAACGATGGCTTTTTACGAATTAAAAACGTAAGTTTTCCGTACGTTCCGCATCGAAAAGATGGTTATCGGTACGATTATAAGGTGTGGAAAACCGCGTTTAACGTAAAACGTTTAGTTTATTTTGTTGGTACTATTAATAATTAGCCGGTAAGTTGCGGAAGTTTAAGGAAAGTATTAATTCGAAATACGCGTTATTTTAAATGGAAATGTTTTAATATATTAAAAATAAAGTTAGGAATAAAAATGTTATTTAGGTCGTATAATTAGGTATATAGGCGAATTTTACCGTTGTTGTTAAAAAGCTATAAAAAGCTAAATATATACCCGTTAAAAACATTGTTTTTAAAGGTTGAAAAAGCCTATTTATAAAGTTATAGGGATATGTAGTTTTAGGATATCGTCGATTAGTTTGTCATTAAAGGGAAATTAGTCCTAGGATGTATATGGGTATATGTTTATAAATTTAATAAGTATGGCTGGTTTTAAAAATATAAAGCCCGTTTTGTAATACAAAGTAATTAATAGCTTAAGAACGTTTGTGGTAATACTTACGTATCCATTTTAACCGGAAGGCTTTTTAAAGTTTTGATAGTTATTGCAATTAGGTTCCATTTAAAGTTTAAGTAATATAACGTTATAAACGTTTTTGGGATATTTTTAACGTAATAGGATATTTTTAATTAGAAAGGCCTTGTACAGCTTAAAAAAATCGCCGTAGTTTTGGTAGAAAGACTTTATTAATATGGTTAAAATTTGGATTTAACCCCGTTCTTTATAAACTTTGTTATTTTTTTCGTTAAGAGATGTTATTTTTTTTTACGTCGACGATATTGTCGTTATGTATAGCAAAAAAAAAACTAAGCCTTCGTAAATCGGTTAATTTAGTAAATACAGAAACGGTATACCTTTATAAGAAATAAGGATTTATAATAGTTTCTAGGTATCGAAATAATTAAAAATAAACTTAATAGAAAAATTTAATTATTTTAATCCGACTTTATAAATAAGTTGGTTAACCTAGTTTTTAAATTTTTTTAAATAGCTTTTTAGAAACGCTTATAGCAAGCGCCAAGTTAGTGCCGAATCCTGATCTGGCTTATTTAGGTTTTGTTAATAAATACCAAAAAAAGATCGATTCCATTTTTTATGTTGCGGTTTATACGCGACCCGATATTACGGATTATAATGTAATATTGAAGATGTAAAACTAAGATTACAGAATTAGCGAGACACTGCACCATTTATGGGTCTGCTAAGGTTACGTATGGACTTATCAAACTTGCAGCCCTTGGCATACCCCATAATCCCTAATAGGTACCCCCTTAGACGAAGAATTACAACCGTCCCGGCTGCTATGCCATTATCCCATACAATATATAGCAACGCAATCCAACTTCCAGTTGCTACTCCGAATCTCCGTCATCGTTTTTATCAACGTCGTCACCGTCGAAGTCTTCATCATTAAATTCTTCCTCATATTCGTCGTACCCGTCATCCCAATTATTTGAGCTGTCCGTCCCAGAATCGTCGATAATCTAGTCGTTCGAATCTAGGTCGTCAGTATCGTTAAGGTCGTCGGTTTCGACGTTGGGATTATCAGGTTCGACATTAGGTTCGTTATTAAAGTTAACGTTAAGCTAAGTACGGTTAATATAAGGTTGTTGGTAAGGTTACCGGTACAACTGTTGTTATTATCGACTAAAAAAGGTCGATTGGGAGCCGTTAACTAAAAAACTGTCGGTAGGACTATCGGTTGGATTGTCGGCAATTAGCAACGAGGTTAAAGGTATTGTCGACTCGGCTCTAGGAAGTGTTGATGGTTAAGGCCGATGCGGTTATCGGCAAGCTTCTCTATCCTCTCTAGCTTCTCTAAACAACCCTGATAAAACGGCAAGGATATGGTCGTCGGTCGACGTTGTGGTCGTCGAAGCTGGCAAATCGGGTGCTGGCTTCGACGGTGCAATTAACGTTATTATCAGATATAGGGGATGTTAGTTACGTTGTTGTGTTCAGCTAATTGTGCCATTTTTCAGTACGCGTACAGCTTTTATGTATCCTAGCAACGGAACAATTGTCTTTCAATCAGAGCGTAGCTAGGGTACTTTAGTACCCTGGTTAGCTGACATACCCTTTTAACGCCTTAAAGATTTCGGGACGTTGATTGCTACATTTTCGTTACTTTTTAAAGTTACAGCTTTCCATTTAACCTTTCCTCCAGTAATTGTATCCTTTTAAGAAACCAATTCCTTATCAGAAATCGCTTTTAGTATCTACCTGCAGTAATCCAAAGTTTTTGTAATATCTATCAATCCTAGTTGCTTTTTGAAATATTTAAAGGCTTCGCGTAATAAGGTTTTAATTAGTTTATTAGTTAATATATCGTTTGTAAACGTATAATCCACTTTAATTAAGTTTTTTTTGCTACTTTTCGTAACTAGTAATTATGTATATTTACGTACCGTAGCTTTGTTTTTAAAAAGGCGACGTCGGCGTTGATAAGCCGTATAATTTACTAATTGTCGTACCATAAGTTTAACGGTTTTATATTTAGCCTAACTTTTAGCTTTTTGATTAATTTAAAAACGAATAAGGTTTTTTAGCAGCCTGCGTAAGGGATAATAATTTCGTTTCGGTTATGGAAGTAGTTATTATATCTTGCTTATTCGTACGTTATTTTCTAATTTTCCCAAACAGTTTCATAATGTAAATTTAGGAATTCTTTCGATTAAGTATATTATTTGTAAAAAAGGCGTCGTTCTAGGTATTTAAAAAATCCTTGTTACTTAATTGTAAGGCTAACGTTTTGATATTAATCAGGTATCGTATAACGTAATTAGTTATTTTATGATATACGTTATTAAAGTTCTGGTTAAATCGGGCAAATCTGGATATTGTAAAAGATATATTAAGTCGCGTATAGATCGTAATATATAGGATGGAACCGATCTTTTTCTGGTATTTGTTAATAAAACTTGGATAAGCTAAATTAGGATTCGGTAATAATTCGGCGTTTACTATAGGCGTTTCTAAGAGGTTATTTAGACTTTCTTTAGGGATTAAGTTAACTAACTTATTTATAAAGTTAAATTGGGAAAGCTACATTTTTCGGTTAAGTTTGTTTTTAATTATTTCGATATTTGGGAATTACTGTAAGTTCTTACTTTTATAAAAATGTACCGTTTCTGTATTTGCTGTATTAACCGATTAATAAGGGCTTAGTTTTTTTAGTTATACGCGGTAATAATATCGTCGACGTAAAAGAAAAGTAGTACGCTTTAACGAATAAAATAACAGGGTTTATAAGGAACGGGGTTAAGTTTTAAGTTTTTAAACGTGTTAATAAAGTTTTTTATTAAAATAATAACGATTTCTTTAGGCCTTATAAAGCTTTCTTAAGTAGGAATATCCTATTACGTTAAGGATATTCTGGAAACATTTTTATGAAAATTTTATAAAGTAAGTTTGCGAAAGCGTTTATAACGTTATATTATTTAAACTTTAAGTCGAATTTAGCTGCAATAGTTATTAAGGTTTTAAAGGACTTTCCGGTTAAGGTGAATGCGTAAGTATTGTTATAAACCTTTTTAAGCTGTTAATTACTTCGTATTACGAAACGGGCCTTATATCTTTAAAGCTAGCCATGTTTATTAAACTTGTAAACGTATACCTATATATATTCTAGAACCTGTTTTCTTTTAATAACAGATTGATCGACGATGTTCTAGAACTGTATATCCCTGTAACTTTATAAATGGGCCTTTTTGGCTTTTAAAAATAACTTCCCTAACGGATGTATATTTAACTCTTTATAGCTTTTCGAAAGTAATGGTAGGTTTCGCCTATGTATCCGGTTTTACGATTTAGGTAACACCTTTACTTTTGACTTTGTTTTTGGTATATTAAAAGCTTTCTAATTAAGATAGTACGAATTTCGGGTTATTTTTTTAAAGCTTCCGCAGCTTACCGGCCAATTATCGATCGTATTAACAAAATAAACTAATGGTTTAACGTTAAACGCGGCCTTTTATATTTTGTAATCGTACTAATAATTATCTTTTCGATATGAAACGTACGGAAAGCTTACGTTTATAAGCCGTAAAAAGCCTTCGTTTTTTATTGTTATTTTAGGTTAAATAAGGTAATAGAAACTTAAGGTTTCCTTTATTTTTTCCGTTAACGTAATAATCGTAATAGTTATTAAGGCAAACGTTAGCGGTAGTAATAATTTAAGGGACAGAAATAATTCCAATATAGCGGTCGTATAAAAGTAATTAGTTCTTTACGAATAGGTTTATTTTTCCTTATTCTGTACGTTACTTTAAATCCTTATGGTTTTTAAAGTGATTTTTTTTACCTACCCGGTACTTAAATTATTTTACTTAAGTTTTCATTTTTTATATATATAAAGTAGTTATGGGCTTAATTAAGTACGTAAACTTGTCGAAGTAAATTTTATAGTTCGTTTTCGGTAACGTAAAAAAGGTTGTTTTTAAGTTTTTAATATTATTTGAAAAAATAGCTTTTTCGTTAAATTGTACATTTCGAATAGTCATAACTTTATTCGTTAACGGGTTCCAAATTTCGTAAATATTGGTTAATCGGTAACCGACAAAAAAGCTTATTTACGTTTTTGGATTTAGCTTTTAAAGCATTTGTTCGTTTTTTTATAGCAGCGGTTGTTATAACGTAAGTTATATAACCGTAAGTTTATAAATGGGCCTGTTAAGACTTACGAGTAAGTATTAAAACGCCGTTTCTATATGCTAAATATATATAATAAACTTCGTATGAGGTTTGTTAAAAAAAGCGTATTTAAGACTACGATTATATAGGTATACTGCAGCTTTAAAGTTTTATAAGATCAGAAACATAAATAACTTAGCGTTATTTCGTATAATAATTGCTTCTTTCTTAATTACATTCCTTAAACGTTCCATACCCCCGTTTTAGGCCTAAGCATACAGTATTAAGGGCTTAAGCTTAATGCTGAAAAAAAGCAACTAAAGAATATTTCGAAATAAATAATTTTTTAAAGTTTCGTTATCGCATTCGATTACGTGTAGGAAAACTTTATTTTGGTTTTTTAAAACGCCTAGTAAGTATCGAAACGTAATAATTAATATATCCTCTTTTCGGTTCTTAAAGGAAATATCCCAAATAAAGCTTAAGTATCTATCGGTAGCAAACACAACGTATTTGTACCTTTTAAGGTTTTTTCGAAATTAATGAAGTTAATAATTATTTTTTGTCTTAATCGGGAAGTTCTTTCCTTAAGTTCGTGGCGTATTTATTTCTTAACCTTTACCTTATTATATATTTGATATTCGATAATGATAGAATTTTTTAACCGGATTCCCTTGGTATAAAACTGCAACTGGGCTATTACTTTAAGGCTTAGATACCTTAAATGCAGGTATTACAAAATATTATTACCGGTACGCGGCGGTTTCGGCGTCGAAAAGTTAATATTTCGTTTGTAAGTAGCTAGGGTTACGGGAAACGTTATTGCATTAATATCTTTGATAACAAATTAATTAAATTTGTTTGTTAAAGTAACTACAACTTAATTATATTTATTTGGAATGCAATTGTTAATTTTTCGGTTATTTTACGAAAAACATTTTTTTCGAAATTATCGAAATGATACTAAATTGCAGGCGAATTATTCGCAGTGGGTTACGTTATATAACCGCAACGCTTTCGTACCGTTAAAGTTTCGAAGTAATACATTAACCTTTCCATAACCTTTAATCGGGGCGAAACTGTTATTTACGTTTATCCCGTCGCTTTATACGGTTAGTTTAAAGATTAGGAATTTGTTAATAAGGTTAAAGACGTATATTTTAAACTTTAAGTTTAGAATAGACGAATTCCGTAAGGGGTAAGACGATAAGTTTATGGCGCCTTGTTAATTAGTAATTAAAAAATTTGTTAGGACTTGTTTTATTCCCTTTAGGAATTAATCGGTTTTTTATGTGGTTATTTTATTTATGGATTTGGATATTCGGTTAATTCTTTTTTTAGAAATTAATTAGAAGTTATTTGATTTCGGATTAATTCTTTAATTGTTTTGCTGGGTATAAATCTTGCTAAAGTTTTATTAAGGAACGCATAATAATATTAAGGAAATTTGTATATCGGGCTTAGGTACGCCTTGTAACGTATGTTCTGGATATTTGATTTCTTACGTTTTCGTTTGCTAATGGTTTTGTCCGTATTGGAACTTTTTTAATTATTTCGTTTCGGTTCTTGTTTAAAGGCTTTACCTTGCCGTTAACGGTTAAAAGGTTTATTATCTTTTTAATTAAGATTATCCTGATTAGTAAGGTGTATAAAAGCCCCGTAGAAGGTCGGAAACGATACCTTTATATTTCGTAATATAAAGGAAGGATAGGTTATGGTCCAGTAATCCAGAAGGTTAACCGTTACCTTTTAGTTACTGATTGTTCCGTTGTCGATTTCAGCCTTTTTTATTATCTAAAAAGTAGTTGTTTAGGTTTTCATAACGGGAACTAAAGCTGTATATAAATTGTTAACTTATATAACTATTCTTTTCGTTTTTAGGACGCCGTATCGTTATCTCAGGATTATTATTTCTTGCCATTTTATAATTTATTCGTTTAGCCTTTTATTTAACTTTGCGGCTTGCTTTAATTTTTCTCGGTATTTTCGTTGGGTATCAATTAAGAATTTGCTATCGTATACCTTGCCGGATCCGGCCATTTTGGCGTATTATTTCCGTAAGTTCTTTTTTAGAAAAAGATTTATTGTTTTAATCGCTAAAGATATAAACTTTAAACCCTATTTGGTAAGGTCGTTAATATTTTTTCGGAAAGTATTATATTTGCGGTCCTTATAGGTATACGCTGTAGAATCTTGCTTGTAAGCCTATCTGCCTTTTGTAATTATCTTAAGAGTATTTATTAAATACCTTATAAAGTTAATTTCTTCCGTAGTTTTTCTTAAAGAAAAGAAAATAAGGTATTAATTCGCGTTATATAACGAATTCGTTTTTTCGGATAAAAAGGTTATATGGGGTTTTATAAGTTTAACAAGTTACGGAAATAATTAATTAAAATCGATAAAGTCCCATATATTAAGCCCGTATGTTTTAAATTAAATTTGCCTTTAAAGTAATCTTAAGTTTTAAGTTTCTTATAAATAACAAAAGATATGAACGGTACGGTCATTATTGTTATTATTAAAATATATTAGGATAATTGCTATTAATATATAGCTTATATCGTTTTCATAATAGCTAATTAATTAATAATTACTTAAATTAAGCGTATAAAACTTTTAATTATTAAATATAAGGAATGTGATTTACGTTGTTATATTTAATTAATTATATTACTTTTTAATACGCGTATAGCTTTTGTATATCTTAATAACGGAATAATTATTTTCCGATTAAAGTATAGCTAAGATGCTTTAATACCCTGGTTAGCTGATAGTTATCAAAACTAGCAATTCTGGTATTGGCTTTAACGGTATAACTAATAATAACCACGTTGGCGACATTGGCAAAACTGGCAATTCTGGTATTGGCTTTGATGTCGGCGTACATATATCCGACAAAACATGGCGAAAAAGCTTGTTTTTCGACGGGAGGGTCTTTCCGTATTTACGGCATTTATTGCAACAAATATTTTTGCTGCTATTTCCTTTTTCGGCGACGAATTGCGTTGATAACATTGCAATTTTGACGAAATAAAAGGAATGTTATATAGTAAAACTTTCGAATCTTAAGGCCTTCCTCCTTAACGATAACTGGTTCGCCGACCCGGATAATGGGTATTATTTGTTACGCATTATAATGTAATATAAAAAATATAAAATTAAAAATATAAAATTAACGAAATATTATATTATTTATAAGCTTGTTAAAGTTACGCATAAACTTACCAAGTTTGTAATTTTTTACGTACCTTATAATTCCTAATATCCGATATATATTTTGCGATATTTAGATTTACCCGTTTTAAGTTGAAGTTTAGCAAAATATACTCTAAAATAACTGATTGCGTTATATTATACTTGACTAATACCAAAACGTTAACGTTGCAGTTTAATAACGAAAATTTTAGAAATATTTTACGCGACGTTGTTTTTGTAAATAATATATTTAACCGAAGAAATTCTTAAACTTACGTTATAAAGCTGTTTACGAGAATTATAAGATGGCATACGAATAAATAAAATATAATAATTATTTCTATTACCAAAACGGAAGTATTATTTTTTGTATAAGTTATTAAAAAAGCTTTATTCGTTTTTCGGTTAATTATAAAACTAGGTATTAACCTGCATTGTAAATCGTTAAATATATAATATAATAATTAATAAACTATAGGGCTTATGAACGCCGACGTCGCTTTATTAAAAATAGAGTTACGATACGTAAATATATATAATTATTAATTATAAAAGGTAATAACAAAATTAATTAAAGTAAATTATATGTTTACAAACGATATATTAGCTGATAAATTAATTAAAACGTTATTACGAAAAACCTTTAGGTACTTTAAAAAGTAACTAAAATTAATGCATATTATAAAGGCTTTGGATTACTGCAAAAAAACGTTAAAAGCAATTGTTAATAAGAAATTAGCTAATTAAAAGAATATAATTACCTGAGAAAAGGTTAAATAAAAAGTTATAGTTTTAAGAAAGTAATAAAAGTATATCAATTAACGCCCCAAATTCTTCAAAGCGTTAAAGGGGTATGTTAGTTAGTAGGTGTGCTAAAATACATTAGCTACGTTTTGATCGAAAGATAATTGTTCTGTTATTACAGTCGGGGTGCAAAAGTCTCGGTTTAGTCTCCAAATTCCATTTTTTCTACCAGCACCTTTAAGCTTTGATTTTAAATAACTTTACGGATTTTATCTGATCTAACTATAACTTAGAATTTGAAAGCTTTAGTAACTTTTAAATATAATTATGCTTTTATAAGTAAAAATATCCTTTAACTGCATATTATGTAAGCAATATTAAACAAATTATTAAGAGTTTAAATTTTTATTTAAAAAGAAATTCAAAATCAGATTATTTTTTTAATTTTAACAGAAGAAAATTTATAAAATTCTCTTATTATAAAGATATTCGCGCCTTTTCACATATTTAAATCGATAATCAATCGGCGATATATTCTTTTAATTATATAAGATTAAATATTTCGTTACTTTTGCTTAGTTTTTAAGCACTAAAAATAAGCAAAACTTGGTCAATATCACTCTCGATGTTATAAGTGTAAAATAGATATGTATTACGTAAATATTAGTAAAAGTACAATTTTTATTTTATTATTATCTTATAAAGTTATAAAGAGATTTAAGGTGCAAATGTATGAGTTTGTATGGAAAAACGATATCTACCAAGACTTTTGCACCCTCACTGTAGGCTATACAAAAGCTGTAGGCTATACAAAAGCTGTATGCGTACTGAGAAGCTGCATAATTAGCTGAATATAAAAACGTAACTGAGATCCCCTATATCTGACGACTACGTTTCTTATTCTTGTGCCGTAACATTATATCTAATAAAATTACGGATGTAATTAAACAAATTAACTTCTATTATATTTAAAATACTA
This sequence comes from Monosporascus sp. 5C6A, assembly GCA_004155035.1. Taxonomy (NCBI): domain Eukaryota; kingdom Fungi; phylum Ascomycota; class Sordariomycetes; order Xylariales; genus Monosporascus; species Monosporascus sp. 5C6A. The sequence goes on along the minus strand of QJOB01000800.1, from coordinate 126,882 downwards.
TCTAAATTAATATTCTAATTAAAAAAGAAATAACGGAATATTAAGTCGAAATGTTCTATATTCGAAAAGCAAAGTTAATTTTAATATTCTATATATTCGTTAACTTATATTATACTTAATTATTCCTTTAAATATACCTTTACATATAAACGAATAATGAACGCATCGATTTATTTAGTCGTATAATAATCGTTAAAATGCCACCTTGATTTATGCTTTAAATATATAAATTATAATTCGTTTATATATATAATATTATTACGCGAAATCTATTGTAATAAAAAAACTGATAATTAAATAAATGGAATTCGGTTAAAAGTAAATAAAATTCATAATTATTAAAATAATCAAAGAATACCTAAGATTAAAACCGGAAAAAGATAACATAAAACGTAACACTAAAATGTAGCCGGGAAAATATACATTTCCTGAATATAAACCTTTATACGAAAGAAAACAAATTAATTAACCCGTTACCGCACCGCCAAGTATTCTGCCTATTAGAAAAAACACAGTACCCGACTCCAAAATAGCCGAAACCCCTAATCCTCAATTAATTTATTCCATTAAACAGTCTTTCGAACAATTCTTACATCCAACCATGCCCCTTTCTCCGTCCAGAACGTTTCGACCTATCCATGCTTGTATTCCTAATCCTGAACCGTTATCTTCGGGATTTCTGGCAAATCTAAGGTATACAACAAGTCCAGAACTTGGTATTTAACGAATATAAACCAGTATACGCCGCAAATACATTACACTATATCGCTGAATAAAAGATATATATAAAAGTGCAAAAAACAGCTTAAGCCGTATTTCCCTTAAAGCTAGCTTAACTAGGCAAGGTACAGACAATCGATCAATACAAAACAGCCGGAAAATAAGGCTTAAAAAAACAAAAAAAACAAAAAAGAACGAAAAGATTTCACTAAACGTTAAAAACGAAACCTTAAGTTAAAAAAAAATAAAAAAATAAGCCGCGTAAACGTTAACTAAATTAATTACCGAGTTACCAGTACGGTATATTTCTAATAACGTTAGGATTGCTTATACTAAGTTTTGCAAGGTAAAATAAAGGTTCAAGCCTGGAAAATAAGGCTGAGCCAATATATAGAAATTATTCCACGATAATTTTCCACGACAGATATTATACCCAGTATCTTCGAATACGATAACTCTTTAAATAGTTTTTTACGGTTTGGATAGATTGCACATTTTAGTCCCGTACGTTATTCCGATTCCGATTGATACGTGGTTGCTGATAAGTTTCAGCCCTGGTAAACCTTATATCCGTTAGTTACGGTTCAGCAAGGTTTTTAAAAGCAAAAAATAACTTTGCACGGTAAACCTTAAAAATAAACCTTAAAAGCGCATAAAAAACTTTGCAAGCTTTCGCCAGTTTCAAAATTAAAAAATCCAACCTCGATCGTTTCTACGGTACCTTTTTAAGTTTCCCTTAATTAAGATACGAGCCAAAATAATATAACATGCCATACGAATACGAAATACCAGTTATCAAGAACGGAAAGGTTTCGACAAAAACCGTCCCGTTTACGGTAATCCATTTAAAAAAAATTACCGCATAATCCAAAATAGTTAACGTAACTGTTAATTTGGAAAGTTGTTTTAAAAAAATCGACTGTGCCTTTTAATTTTCGGATACCGCCTTATTTTCGACAATAAGAATTTACTTTCTTACGAGCTTATTATAAATAACCTCGATTTAACGGAAAAACTACTAGCAAAGGTATAAGGGGATAAGGACAACAAGGATAACAAGTTGGACAATTCCGAAATCCAGCTGTTAAAACATTGCACGTTGGAGGATTACGAACGCTGGTTTGTTCGGCTGCTTAAAACCGCGAGGAACTTCCAGAATTCCGAAAAAAAATCGACGTAGATAAGAGCTACAAGACGGAAAGGGGTACTAAAGCTAGGAGTTGACGTAGCAATCTATCATTTTTCCAAGTGCATACATGGTCACGTCTCTTCGAGGGAGATTATATTAAGTTTTAGTTATTTTTTATAAAAGCTCGAAAACGAAACAGATCTTAAAAAGAAAATTAAAATAAAGCAAAGTACAAAAACTTAAGTCCGGTTTCGGACGATTAGTTATGCTACATTAGTTATATATTTCCAAAGGCTCATCTTAGCTAGGCGAAACCCCAGCATCAGATTTCGTTATAGTTTCAACACTATATAATACAAACTGCGTTCGAACTTACTACTAAGCATAGTTACGAAGACACTTTTTGCGATTATAAACTGATCAGGATTAACCCTCCCTATCCCAATTCAATATTTTTAAAGTTTATTAATTTTTGCAAAACGTTTATCGTTGATTATTTGGAAATAACGTCTTACACCAGCTCGTCGGCTATACCAGCTCATCGGCTATTTTTTTTAACTTTACAACCTTTCAACTTTAATAATCGATTTCTTAACACCAACAAAATAGGACGTTTTATAAAAACATTCAGAATAAACCTAGCTATTCAAGCTAACAGAAATAATCCGAAACTAAGTTATTAAAAAATTAGTTTTATTTATGGCATCCCTAAATCTATATTAAAAAATCGATGTAACGGTAAACGCGCCCGAACCGACATTATCCTTAATTTGCAGAAATTAACGCCAACCGAAAAGAAACTAATTATTAACCAAATCCTTAACTTAAATACGCAAGTATTTCCTGTCCGGCTTTACGATATTAAAAATATAACAAATTTATTACTGGCCCAGTACATCGCGAAACGCATCGGGATTAATTAGGCGTTAAATTTATTTAACAGCAAAAAAAACTTTAAACGCATTTTAATCGGAAAATCGATTATCAAAAGATATTATGCGAAAATCCAAAATTATTTCGCAAGTAATTCGAACTAATTCGGGCTATAATCACAAAATACGATATCGCCAAAAAAATATTTATAATTTTAACAAAACGGATTTTTTAATAAAGCATTTAATAATATACGGCATAATAATTATAAACGCCGAAAAACGTAAAAACCCTAAATAAACCTAATAAAACAATCGGGAATAAATTATAATTATACAAACTATTATTTTACAAAACTAAGTTATATTATTATTTAGTATTTTAACAGAAAAAACTTACTTTAAATCTTAATATCGCAATAACCTATTATTACTTAATTAAAAAATCGGATCTAATTATAATAATTAAATAACAAACAAAGTAAATTTAAAATAAATCCAATATTTCGATAAACATATTCGAATGCATACAAAAAAAATAAAACGCTTTTTTATCTTCGACGGTTCCGAAATCCATTATTCGATAAAATTCGAAAAATATTACGCAAATCACAACATTATTACGTTTTATATACTTTTCCATTTTTCTTATTAGCTTTAACTTTTCAACATATCTTACTTTTTCGTTTTAAAACGCGCTTATACACTTTATATCGAAAATTTAATGTAACGTTACCATACTTATATTATTAAAAAAGATTTTCTCTCCGGTTTTTTCAACGCGTTTAAAACTGTTATAATGTCCGATAATGTCAAATCCGGCTTTACAAAAACTAAACTTATTCCATTTAATCTCAATAACGTTTTTTCCGGTTTGGAAATTCCTCCTGCTTTACCTACGCCGACTATATCGCCACTTACCTCCGCCGGTTCCATTTTTTCCATACCGTTAAAAGCTTTTCGAAATATACAAAAACAAAAAAACAGGAATAATACTTACAGAAAGAAATCAAAAATTACCAGGGGAACTCGCGGATAAAAGTAATTAAATCGCTTAATTTTTTAATAAAAAATAACTTAATACTTTTACACGAAAACGTTCGTTTTAAAAAAAACCGCCAAATTACGCGAAACCAACCATCTTCTCAGTAAACGCCGAAAAACCAAAAACAAACGTTTTCAAAAAGGAAAAACACTTATTATACAAAAAAGATAAGCTTTTTTAGCCGAAAAAAAGGAAGGTAATAAGAAAATACAACCAATAATAACTAAAAGTAATCAGTATAAAAAGGTTAAAACGAAAGAACGGAAATATAATGTTTACAGCAAGCCCGGACATAATACGCATATTTATAAAAAAGCTGTAAATACATCTAGCAACGAAAAATCCGATTAATTAGAATTGATTTATAACGTTATAGTTGATTAATTTAAATTTGTTATTTAAAGGTGCCAAAACCGGCCGACGAGCTGGTATAGCCGACGAGCTGGTATGGGACGTTAATAGTTTTTATTATTAATTTATTAAAAGGAAAACTTCTCCCTAAAAGAGACGTAACCGTATACGCAAATTGGATAAAAGGATAAATTGCTACCTTAATTCCTATGTTTCACTAATACCCTTCCGTTTCGCAGGTTGCCTAGTTCCGCTTTTATCTATGTTAATTCTTATCGGAATTTTGGAGGTTTTCGTAATCCCAAGCAGCCAAGCAAATTCTCGCTCGTAACCCTCCATCGTGTATTGTTTTAATAACAAGATTTCGACGTTATTAAAGTTTTCGTTATCGTTTTTTATTTTTGCCAGTAATTTTTCCGCCAATGTAAAATTAAGCAAAATTAACACCTAGTTATATACTGGTTACAGAAGTTTAACGCAGCCGAAAGAAATGGGCTATAAAGCAATAGGAAGTCGTAGCGATTATTAAAGATTTAAAATATTAACGTTAATATTTCGAAAATACGAAAAAAAGTTTCTAATACTTACCGATTATATAGCATTAAAAGGTACTATAAACGTACCCGTACGTAACCTTAAGAAAAGCTGACTTAATAGGTTTATTGCTTTTTATAATTTAACTTTAAGATTTAATACTAACTGGGTATTGTTAATCCGGCGGACGGGTTATTAAAACGCCCAGATTACATATTAGAAAGAATTGCATATAAAAACGTAATTCCCACGTTATTAAAAAAGCTGAAACTTACGAATAATATATCGGAAAGTATATAAAGAAAAGTTGCAGATATATACCGTAACTTAAAATATTACAAATGAATAAATGATTTTGTAAAAGCGGCGTAAAATTTACTTACCGTTAAATTTCCGGATAAATTTTACGTAATTAAAGTTTAGGTAGTTACCATCTGCGTAAAACAAGCGGAAAACTTTCGTTATATAATTATAAAAAGCTTTCGAAAAAAAAAGGGAAAGCAAGAAACTATGTATTTGCTAAACCTATTATTTGCGTATAGCGTTATAAGCACAAATCGCAGCAATAATATAATTAGCTGCTAGACAATAGTAACCGCAAGATACGACCGTATTATGATCGGATTTCGAAAAATCCAGGAAGGACGAAATTAATACTGAAGCTATTATTTATAACTAGTACGTTTTATATTTTTTAACAAAAAAGATATATAAGAACAAAACGGTATTATAACCAAAAGCTTCCTGATAGTTTTATAATTAGGTTCGAAAGCTGCAAATTATGGATTTAAATATTATGGAATTAATAGGGTTAATTAAACGTTAAGCCGGAATAAAAGAAAGATATTTTCTAGATTTAAATAAGGTTTAATATTATCGGGATATATGCGTAATCCCGTTATAAGGCGTTTTACGGCAGCAGTTTATTAACTAATACCATAATAATTTAACAGCTGGATATATAGGATACATGCGTACGTTAAAATTAATAACTAGAAAGTTTTATTGGAAAAATATAACAAACGATATCCGAAAATATATTGAGCAATGTCCGAACTGCTAGAGCCTAATAAAGCCGCGTTATAAGTTATTTAAACAGTTAGCATTCTTATTATTACTTAAGTAACCTTTTTAAAAAATCTTGTTAAATTTTATTATAGGACTTCCCAAAAGTCTAAGCCTAAATGGGCTAAAGTACGAAGTTATTTTAATAATCGTTAATTGCTTTACGAAAATAGATTTGTTTATTCCTACGGTTAAAACGTTAACTATAATTAAGTTAGCTGAATTATTTTACGATAAGGTAAAATATATATTTAATATACCGGCCGGGATTATTAACGATAAAAACAAACTGCTAATAATTATTTTTAAGCGGAGTTTTGTAAGAAACGAAAAATAAAACGATAAATATCGACCGTTTTTTATCCGTAAACCGATGAAGAAACGGAACGTACTTATTAAGTTTTGGAATATGACTTCCGTAATTACGTTAATAAATACCAAGATAATTAAATAGGATTATTGCAAAATGTGGAATTTATATATAATAACGCCCGGAATGCGTTTATCGGCCGTTTTTTATTTAAGGTATTATACGGATATTACTTAAGAATAATAGAATACCTATCTTGAAGATTTAAGAAATAGATATAAAAAGTGAAAAGATGGCGGTTATCTGTTAAATAATGCATAAATATTTAAAAAACAGTAACGGGAATTTAAAAGAAGTATTATAATTAGCGTTATATATTTATGAAATTCCAGTTAAGGTAATAAGTAAGTTTATCGATTAAGAATTTCAAGTTTAAAAATTAAAAGTTCGTATTTATTTATATATGGGTTACGATTAAGGAACGAATAGTTTTCCAACCGTACAAAATAATTTTTCTTACTAAATATTAACGGATATATAATATGCAAGGTAAACTATATGAGTCCAAGCCTGGAAAACAAGGCTGAGCCAATACACAGAAATCATGCCACGATTAATTTTCACGATAGATAATATACCCAGTATCTTCAAACACGATGACTCTTCAAATGGTTTTTCACGGATATATAATATATTTCCGGTATTTTAATTAAAAACGTAACATAATCGGAAATTAGGTAATACTTAAACGGCGTTACTAAACCTAATGAAAAAAAATATGAAAAAAACTAATAAAAGATATTATTTGTTACCGAAATAATCGAGAAAAACGTAAATATTTGTATAAATAAGAAAGCTGGCCCGCCGAATAAAATACGTAAAAGCCTTAAAAATATTTCGAATACATATCTTAAATATTATAACGTTATAAAAAAAGTTAAATACGTATATAAAAGTTAAAATAACCTAAAAACCGTAAGGTAATAATAGCTTTATCGGATATTGGTTACTTAATAGTTATAAAATTACGGAAAGTAATTTTAATCAAAATTAAAACATTAAACTTAAAATATTAATTAATTACAGAATTATTTTAAGGTTTTTGGCACACATTTACTGTATTATACACCGGTCGGAAACCGAATAATTAAAGATTATTAAATATATATAACAAACAGAAATACGATTAGCAACCAAACAGCGATATTAAGAAATTCGAACTTTTATTTTAAATATAAACCCGTATTTAATTATCGAATTTTATATGAAGTAAAAACATATAAAACTAAATTATAATCTTTTCGTAAACAAAATGGAACAAGAACGGAAATTAATAAACGATATAAAAGAAATTTAACCTGTATTTCGCAAATATAATTTCGCGTTTATTTATTAAGTTTTACGTTAATTAACTTTTAATACGCGTATTTAGGAAAATTAATATAAAAACATCAAAGAATTATCAGAAAACGTACGAAGGCAAAATACGAATACGTTTGTTAATTTTATTAAACGTAAAACCCGAAAGAAACTTTAAAACGTTTTATTTTTTTTATAAAAAACGGGGCTTAAATAAGTAAAATTTAATCGGTTATTAATCGAAAATAAATTGTTGTTTTTCAAACGTTTAAGGTATTTAGGCTTAATACCGGCCTTATTATTTAAAAGTCTATTTTAATTATAATTATTAATAAGTTTTATAGCCTTATCGACATGTCGGAAAACTAAGAAAAAATGTTTATAAGCAGGATAAATAATAGCATAACGACTTTCGAAAATTTCTTTATTTATAAATTACTTTAAAATTACGTTTAATCGGAAATTAATCGCAAAATAATAGGAAAAAAAAGAGGGTATTTATAAATAAAACCTAAATTTGTAAATTTATAAAACGACGTTAATATTGAACTTTCGTAATTATAACGGATAATTGGAAATCTATTGTTGATAAAGTAAAAAGACAATATTCCTTATTAATAACTATTTTAAAAGCAAACTTAACCTTGCAAAAAACGTTAATTCGGCGGCCGATCGTAAATATATCGTCGCGTTTAATCTGGATACCCGTATTATAGACTTCTTCGAGCTCGCCGATGATTTCCTAATTTTCGACGGCGAAATGGGTAATAATTTAGGCGGTACCTTTAAAAATAACCGGGATCTAGACGGAAATTAAGCGGCGGTATTAACGATATTAAGGATAAACATTTACCGTACGAAAGGTTTTGTAATAATAACTGATTACGATATAATTCAAAACGTCCGGAACCTGGACGTAAACCGTATGGTAATCGAAATAACGTTATATTACGTAAACATAATACGGCTTATTACTGTTCGGAATCCGAATATCGTTTATTATACCGTCGTCGTTAGAAAAGTGGCGTATAAAGAACGTTTAGCTTTTTTAAGTATTAAAGTATTACTTTTCGTAAACGCGTTTACGAAAAATAAATATAATAAACGGAAATAAAACGGGAATTGCATAAAAAAAAAAGGTAATACGAAAATAAAGGCACGAAAACGCCTAAACGGAATACGTACACAAAAGAAATAAAGATAGAAACGTAAAAGAATAGAAAATAAAATAAAATAAAATAAAAGTTAAAAAACAGATTAAAATATGAAATTAAACGGAAAGTAATTAGTTATTAAATAAGTCCGCATTAATTATTACGGTAACTATTTACAATATAATATAACTTACGTATTATGAACGGAAAATACTCGGCTAGCTTTCGTAACGCGATTTATAACCGCGAGATATTAAATTAATAATGTTATTAGGAACTAACAGCTTAAAAAAGGGGAATAATTGTAAAAATACAGTTTTTATAAAGTTACGGCCGGTAACCGATTAGGCGTAAACTTATTTATTAACATAAATAACCATCTAGTAGCTAGTAGGAAACGCTTGATGGAAGTAATTTAATACATTTACTTCTTGGAATCTACTTTGTAACTGGCCGAAGATCACCTCACCTTAGCCCACAGCTATCCATTATCTTACACGGCGATATATACGCAATATCTGGGGTAATAAAAGGTATAAAGTAACTGGGCCGTACCGGAACGTATGCATTCCATACCCGGAACCAAGCTAATTGATATGCCGGGTATATAACTAACATTAACTAGGGGGAACCAGTAATTAAAAAGGGAGGAAATAATATAAAAGAATAAAAAAATACGGCAGAATATCCGCGATTAATCGCCGACCCATATACATTGAACACCGTTACAAAATATCGTAACAGTACATTCTATATACAACCCAGATAGAAGTCTACTAATACACCTACTTCTTGGAATAATCTGCCACTATTCGGCCATCACCTCACTCTTCCACCTATTATATTACAATGATACGACAGTTATGCAACAGCTATACAACTAAAGGTAAGGTTACACAAAAGGAAGCAACAAAGATACCCGGGAGAATTTAAGATATGAAAATGCGCAGGGCAGGTTGGAGCAAAAATAAAGAAAATCTTAAAATATATCGTTAATACATTTATTTCGCTATATTAAAGCTATAAATTCCTTGTAATAGCAAAGAAAAAGGGATTTATGTATTCATAGATAACTAATAACCAAGTAGGTTAGTTATTTACTATCCCATATTATTAAATGTATAAAAGCGGGGTAAGTAAAGTCCTAGCAAAAGTTTTAAAAAAGTCCTAGAAGTTCTTAACACAGCTGTCTCGAATAGGCGGTGTGAACCCACTCTTCCTAGACGGCCTGTTGTCTATTATCGATTATTTGACCTGATGAGACTTTCTGTCTGCTATATCATGAGAGACTCGATATGTATTCCCTCTCGCGCGCAGAACGTATACCTAATATCCACCCTGGCCACAGACTGTCCACTGACGACTTGTACCCAAGACATAGTCTCGATCCTCTGCCACACAGGAATTTGTTCCATGCTCTGTGCCATTTCCCCCTCCTCAGACTCACCCTCTTCAATCTCGATAACCCGCTCAACCACCCTGGCAGCAGAGATGCTATCCCAAACCGCCTCCCGTATCGGTTGCCGTCGCAAGATACTCAAGACCTCGCGTCGGACCACGGGATGCCGGCATTTGACCCCGATTATGTAAAGCACGGGGATAATTCCGATTTCCGGCGTAAAAGTCGGCTTTAACGACCCCGAATACTGCTCATGCGCCGCCGCTATGTCGCCCGCCAAGGCCACGCATTGCTGGAACTGGGGCAGGAAGTTGTCGTAGTCCATTTCCCTGCCAGGTCCGTAACTACTGAGGAAAGTCCATGCGATAGTATGTTGTAGGCGCAGCAGTGATATGAGCCGGTAAATTTCAGAATCTGTCTCATAGGAGCTGCGTTGTTGCAGCATATTTTGAAAGAGACTCGACCACGTTTCCAACTGCCCGAGAACGGTATCCTTAAGTGACGAAGGTGACGGCGGCATCTTACCCGTCGGTGACATTTGCTGCTCCGCATTGCGCAGTCTCATTACCCGAGCAACGAGGATCTGGAGGTGGTCGGCGGCTTGGTCGAGGGACCGAAAGGCACTGTCGGAGGGTGGAAGCTGGGACATAAGTGTCTCTTGGATATCGGCGGGAGTCCAGTCGACCAGAAACGTTACGGCCTGCATGTCGAGACGGCGGATCTGTCCTGCGACCTGGTAGATAAGCGTGCGAACCCCTGAGGGTTTGGCATCGTCATATGTATTGTTGTTGTTCAGTATAGCTTTGTCGATGTTGCGTGAGAGCTCCACGCCTCCGCGTAGGTGCTTTATTGCTTGCACGTAGTTGCCCGCCAGATGATCAAAGCAGGTGAAGAGATAGCAGACCAAGAGGGTGATGGCTGTTATTTCGGTGCTGTCACTAACTTCCTGGTTCAGAAGAAGTTGGATGGCCCGATTATAGTGAAGCAAGGGAGCTTTATCCGGTAGCCAGTCTTCCAAGAATTGCGCTTGGTGCACACGGTCGCTAGAATCGCGATCCAGGTAGTTTCGGTGGATCAAGGCTACAGCAATGGCGGCATACCGCACTGATGGCACTGTTTGGGAGAAGAACATGAGAGTCTTCCGCCATGATTCGCAAGGGTGGTATTCATTCAGATGCTTGATCGAAACATACTCGAAAAAACACATTGCCTCTGTCTGGGCTGACCCAGTGACTGGTAAGATCATAAAGGGTCCGAGATTCTGCAAAATGAGGCCTTGGTATTTCGCGTGCCATTGATTTGGCTGATACGCACTGATCGTGGTGCAGGGGTGGTAACTGTCGGAGCTCTCTGCTCTGTTGGCCTTCTCGTTGTGATAATGACTTGATTCAATCTCGGTCTTGAAAACGGGGGGCATTTCACTATAGCCGTCACAGCTGCGACCTGTGGACTGGCATTTCAAACATGAAGGGAGGGATAGATCGCATTTTACTCGTCTTATCCTAAGAGGTGTACCGAGGTTGATTGTTAGATTTTGAGTCTTTAAACACAATAGATCGCAATGTAGCAATACACGAAATCAAGACTCACTTGCAAGTCTTACAGCCTAGTCTTGACTTTGGAGCGAACTTGCGAGGCTTTCTTCTCCAAGCTTGATTGGCCGTCTTGGTGTTCTCGTTCTTCATCTCGTCCATCACGTTGATGTTAGCTGGCCAAGATTTGCACTAGGCGCCGTTTCAAGCAGAAGACAAACCAGGGGCCACTACGACCCATAAGCCCCCCGTTGCATGAAGCAATGGCTTTGAAAAGCAAGCTATACCAGGTACTGATCGAATTTCAAGAGGATCGTCTATTCCTGTCCGTATGCCAGCGGGGAAGTCATCTCCCACATCCTTTGCGATCGACACGTTAATGAGAAGGACGGACGGTAAAAAAAGGAAGCCCTAGAGAAGACCAAATAGCTCAAAGATAGACCAATCGGGATAAATTCTGATAGAGACTAGTGCGTATCATGATAGACATTGATTGGCTAGTTCGTACAAGCGGGGCGCCAATTTGCGACGCATACTTTAATAAGAACGAGTAAGACAAGACGGTACAAAAACGGGGCCTGGAGACCCGAAAGACAAGTGCGTGCCAAAATAGATATCCATTGGCTAGTTCGTATAAGCGGGGAGCCAAGAGAATAGAGTTCCTACCTATGTAGTTTAGGTGAGGAGGGGGTATGGTCTTAGAATAGATATTGATTGGCTGGTTCGTACAAGCCGAGCGCCAAGACAGTGTGCGCAATAGGTATAGTGAGTTGGATTGGGAGAATACGGCTCCCTGAGTAATTGAAACCGGCAAACTTGATTGACAAGTCTCTTGGGAAATTCAAGCGGTATAAGTAGTTCCCCGATATCGCAATTGTGCTGGCTGCAATGATGAATATCGCCACTTGTGGCAAGCAACAAAACAGAAAGCTCAATGAGAAACCTTTTGGGGATAACAATGAAACGACTTGTGAATGCGCTCATTCTTTTCCCAAGCTTGGGATGCAAAGCCGATGGTCACCATGATCCAGGCATGGTCTATGGATTTGACAATGTGAGTCTTGGACTTTGCCGAACCACGTCCTTTAAGGCTTTCAAGCTTTTTAACTAGCCATCTAGATTGAACCATCAGCCAACCTCACGTGGACACCATGTTTCGATAACTTTACATGCTCTAGACTAGAAGTTCCTTTGGATTATTCAAGCAGAAGTCTTGGCACGACGTCAATTGCCTTTATAAAACTGGCTGGCAAGAATGCCACAGTCGAGTCTCCAAGCATTGTACTCATCCAAGGTAAGATCTCGATCAGATCACTCGTACAAAATTACCTAAAATCCATGTGACTGGACTAACACTTCATTAGGCGGCCCGGGTGGTTCTGGCGTCGAGCTCCTCCTCACAAACGGGGCCCTCGCAGGGCAAATCTTCGGAGAGCAGTACAACTTCGTCTCCTTTGACCCTCGCGGTGTGAACAACAGCGGTCCGAGCCTCGACTGCTTCTCGGGGAACGCAGAAGCAAGATTGGCCTTCAGTCGACTGCACAGTACAGGCGCTACCAACATCTCATCAACGTCGCTTGAGGAGCAGTACTACTCAAGCTCTATCTACGGAGAGTGGTGCAACGATGCTGTCGAGAATGAGTCACCTCACGGATATTATGTGACTACACCGGCGGTCGCCCATGATTTGCTCACATTTATAGAAGCCGAGGCCGAGGTGGCCGGTCAGTCACCATCAAACGCCAGATTGTGGTGTTATGGTATCAGTTACGGCACTCTCATCGGCACCACTTTCGCTTCCATGTTTCCCGACCGAGTTGGGAGAATGATACTCGATGGTGTTGTGAACGCAGAGCAATATTATGACAATGACTGGAGGGACAACGTCGATCAAATGGACGAGGCCATGGGAAAATTCTCGAGCTTCTGCCATTCCGCAGGTCCTGAAACGTGTTCCTTCTGGGGACCCACGCCAGCTGACATCACGACCAGAATGGACGGCATCATCCATCAGCTTCAGAACCATCCGGTCCCGGTAAGCGGAGTCCAAAGTCGTGACCTGCCGGCACTGGTCACCTATTCAGACCTGAAGGCCCTTTTCATCAACGCTATCTACGCCCCACTGAGGTCCTTCCCAGTCATGGCCGACATCCTACACCAGCTCGAGCGTGGGGACGTGTCTGCTCTTGCGGGCATGTTTGACGGGTTACGTATTACCTCCGACGCCCGTCTCGTTATCCAGTGCGCCGATTCGTATCGGAGAAATAGGCTTACTACCATTGAAGAATTCAAGAGTTACGTCGAGTATACGGTTTCTAAGAGCAAGTACATCGGTGATATCTACCCCATATTCTTGGAAACTATCTTGTGTAGATCATTTCGGCCGCAATTGCCCGATAGCATGGTGGTCCAAGGTAGGCAACCCTCTTTTTGTCTCTCCCTCTCTCCCTCTCTCCCTCTCTCCCTCTCTCCCTCTCTCTTTTTCCGCATTCTCGAAACTTCATCTTTGGAAAAGTTAAATGAACATCTGCATTGAGCGCAAAATCTAACCAGTTTCTTTCTTATGCAGACCCAATAAGTGGACTAGACAGGCCTACGTCCTTCCCGATCCTGTTTGCGAGTAATACCATCGACCCTATAACGCCCTTAAAATCGTACGTTTCCGCCAAACTGTCTCGCCATCTGGTATGTTGCTAATTAACTTTACCTCTTCGCAGGGCGCGCAAGATGTCTTCTCGATTTCCCGGATCAGTACTTCTATTGCAAGAAGCCGTTGGTGTAAGTTGTTATTGAATCTCAATCACACAACCATCTCGACCAAGAGCTTAAGCTTACTCGAATGCAGCATACAGTGGTTGACCTGGGGGCGTCAAACTGTTACTTTGAACATGTTCAGGCATACCTTCAAGGCATAGTTCCACCGTCCAACATTACATGCCCGCAGCAGTACATACCTTTCATAGATGGCTCTGTTTGAAATTGTCACAGCCGCGGAGGAGGGGTTCGGTAAGTTGCAGGAAAGAATTAGCTAGTGCCACTACAGTACTTATGTCACAGTTAGGAAGATCGCGAGGAACGTGTGCATAAAGTGTAGGAAGTATAAATTGTCCTGGATAATTCTAGCTTTAGAAAGCAGTAACTAGAAAGCTTTATATATACTTGTGGGAACCCCGGAAATGTTCTTCCGGGATGCCCTCGGCCTTAATAACTAAGTAAATAACCCCTATTCTGTAATATACCTCTTAAATAAAAGGGAAATACTCCCTTAAATCTGCTGCTTCGTAACTTTAGTAATCCTTAAATTAATATATTAAGAAAAAGAATCACGTAGTTTAATACAGTTATTTAATGCAATAATAAAAAGATAAGCTATGTATGCGTTAAATAATCTGGACGAAAAGGTTGTTATAATCTCTTTCTCTTTTTATCGCCTATAACAATAGGTAACGGAAAGTGGGTCTGCGCTTAGCATACGCGCGTTACGTACGTATATTTATACCAATTTTTGAAAACGTTTATAACGTTTTCTTTTCCTTTCTTTTCTCGATTCGAATAATAGTTTCGTAAGCACTTTAAGTTAGGAAAAAAAAAATCTTTAGGTTAACGTATAAGTTGCAGATTATCTTTACTATTATTACCGTTATTATTATTACGAAATAAATGCTTTTTTTTATTTTTACGAACTTTAAATATACTAACAGGTAATCGCAGTTAGTCCAACAATAACAATAACAGTAACCGGAAGTACACGTTATTACTAAAAGTTTTACGTAGGTATGCTAACGGTAATCGTAAATGCCTTCCCGTACCGCCTGTACCGCGCGCGCTGCCAACGTAGCCAACGCTTACACGCGTAACGCGATACCGCCACCGCCGCCACCGACGCCGACGCCGACGCTCCCATTCCTGCCGCGCCGGCTGCCGCCGCTTCCGCCACCCCGGTAACTCCTGCTCCTACCGCGGCCGCTGCGCCTACCATCGCCTTCGTCCTGCCGGCCGTACCTGCTACCGCTCCGGCTCCCGCCGCGCCCGTTACCGCCGCTTCCGGCCCCGCCCTTGCGTAACCGCAAACTCCCGGGCGCCCGCCCCGTTAGGGTTCCGCGCGTAACGCGCGCCGCGCCGAACCCTATTTCGGTTACTTACGTTCCGCGTTCGCGGGGCGCTCGACGGGCGCATATTTTAACGCCGCCGTAAGTAATTACTATTGGCGCTATACCTTTAGGCACACCTACGCTCCGGTATACGTACCTTCCTTATTCCCTGGAAACTTTTACTAACTACTAATCGCAGCCTTACCCTGGCCCGCCTGCTTATTATGCGCCTCGTTACAGCTTTCGAAGCTGGCAACCGCCCTGCCGTAAGTTCTTTTTTTTATCTGCGCAGCTCGTGCGCTTTGGGGAACGTATTAACCACGTAACAGGAAGTCCGCCGCCTCCGCGCTGCCGTACGCGCCCTCTTAAAAGAAAAGAAAAAAAACGAAAAGGAAAAAAAATAGGCGGTAATGGTTCGCCTTGCTGCCGGTACGCCTACCGCCGTACGCGGCTAGGTACTTACCCTTATAAGACAGATCGTAGATCTGCTCCTACTGTAACAGCAACAGCAATAAACTGCTCCTTCGGTTTTTATGTTATTTGTATATTTTTTTTAATTATTAAGGATTTTTTTTCCCGGGGCTTTAAACTTAATAAAACCTTACGTATTTTATTTTTTCCAACAATTTCCCGAAAACGCTTACCGTAAATCTTAAAAGTTAAAAAATAACCTGATATATTTAAATTTTTATATGAG
The DNA here is from genome assembly GCA_004155035.1 of Monosporascus sp. 5C6A. Lineage (NCBI taxonomy): Eukaryota > Fungi > Ascomycota > Sordariomycetes > Xylariales > Monosporascus > Monosporascus sp. 5C6A. The sequence goes on along the minus strand of QJOB01000800.1, from coordinate 110,624 downwards.
AAAACTTTTATTAATTCGTTAACAAATATTTAATTAATAAGTAAATATATTACGTTAAAAAATCCCCGGATCTGCTTTTAACGTAATTACATATTTTATATATCGATATAACGTAATTAAGTATTAATTTTTTCGGTTTTTCTTACTATTAATTTAATTATTTATTAATTATTTCAAAAAAAATTAAAATTATCTTAATTCGATTTTAAAATTACGGAAAAAAGGTTTAAAATTTAAGATTTTTTTAATTATATACTTTAACGTAAACAACTTAGCCTTTATTATAAAAGTCGTTATAATTACTTAACGAATTATTTTCCATATAATAAACCTTCTGAAAAATATTATTATATAACCTTAAAAAATCGTCGTATTTTAAAATTATCGGCAAAAAAAGAGTTTTTAACAATTAACAAAGCTTGGGTTTCCTTATTCGCATTTCCGTACTTAATACCAAAGAAACATATATAATACAAATAACGGATCACTTTATTAACAGCTACTATATATTTAATAAACGGATTAATTAGGAACTTCGATAATAAAAAAGCTGCATAAGTTACGTCTAGGCGGATTATTATTGCAATATACAAAATAAAACCCATACGTTTTTAAAAGCTTTTAACTTATTTTTTAAAAGCAATTTCGTTATTAAAAGTAAATTCCTTAAATTTTAAAAAGGTAAATAAAACGTAGGCGTTACCCGTAAGCCCAAAACGAATAACAACTTTTTTAATATAAAAATTATGTACCAAAAAGATTTACTTTTTCGATTTATCCCGAATTACCCAAATACCGAAAAACCAGCTTACGTTACCTTAATTCTTAAGCTTATATATTACCTTTAGCTTCTTAATTATTTTATTAATTACTTTCTAATATTTTCGGTAATAAAAAAGCAATAGATCCTTAACGAAAAACATAAAAAAAAACGTACGTAACTCGTTATAAAACAGGCACGGTTTTTTTTAAAAATGGAATAGGTTTTAACTTTAATAAAGTAAAAGGAAATTCCTAATACCACAACAAAAGCGAATCCCTTAACCCATCTAAAGCTCGTTCGATTTTTGCAGTTATCCCGTTTTTCTTAAAGCTATCCATGAAAACGTAAGTAACTTTAGCTTGGCCTTTACGAAAAACGTTTACAAAAGCTGTTTCAATATCGAATTAACGGCTTTTAAGGTTATATTCGGCAGCCATTATTATGATTATTTTAAACCATCTGCTTACGAACGTAATAACACAAGTATTAATAATTAAATTAGCTTCTTAAAAATCGTTACGTATATAAATACGTAATTTGCAACGGTTTAATGAGCTATTTCTATCAAGTTTGTATGTAAACATCTATTTGATGGAAATTAATTTAAACTTTATTTCCGTAAACAAAATCTTTCTTTATATGCCCTTTTAAATAAACGCGTGGATTTTCTTTTTATATTTTCCTTAAAAGCGTATCTTAAAAGTGACTTTTCGAAATCCTTCCAAAACTTAAACGGTTTAATTAGATAATCCCTGTAAATTTTAGATTTGTTTTGTATTACCTTAAGCTGTTTCGCGTTTTTTTGCAGCGTTCCTGTCGTTATTATTATATAAAAAGTATTTAGCTTTTCGTATCCTTATTTTGCTACATGTTGCAATAACGGAAATAAGTAATTAACTTTTTCTTAATTCCGGTTTAGGGCTAAATATATTTCGTTGTTCCCGTAAATTACGGTAGCGTTTATTAAACAAGCACCACTATTTTCGGTATTATTCAAACTGTAAGGTTTTTGCAACTTTTTATTTTTTCGTATAAATATTTACGGCTGTGTTTTCTTTCCTTTACCTTTTTTAGGTTTAGAAGTTTCGGGAATAAGGTTGTATTAATTACTTAATCCCTTTTTATTTAGTAAAATCCAGAACTTAAGTTAAGAAAAAAGCGGATAAGGTAATTTATTTATATGCTCTGTTAAGTGTATTTTCTAGAAGGCTTCCTTTATGCCTTCTAATTCGCGTTAATTTACTTGTGCATTATTTCTAGGCTTAATTAATTTAATTAATAACTAAGCCGCGCTTTCTTAAGCGCTTCTTTAAACCCTACTTTTCGGATTAGGAATATTTTTAAAGGTTAAAAGTTTACGATCATCTCCAACCTTGCTTAAAAATTCTTTTACCTTTAAGTTTTAACCTTCCAGTTAACTATTTGTTAAATTTACTTCGGGAATAAAATTAGTTGCGGTCTTTGGAGCGTTGTAATTAATATGAAAAGTATTTTCCGCGTTAAACATATCGAAAACAAAGGTTTTTAGGTATTTTTTCGGAAATATGCAGCTTTTTTACGAACTTTTTATTTAAAATTGGAACCAACGCTTCCTTCTTTTTGTTTAGTTTATACAAGATTTCCTCGTCGAATATAACGTTACGCGTAATAATTACTTTCCGAAATTCGGGTATCTAAATTCGGTAAAAGTTAAAAATTCGGTACCTTATTAAATATCTAATATAAGTTCGCGGTTTGACTTTTTGGATTCGCTTTTTTATTCTTGCTTTTCGTTTTTTATTAACGGATACGTGCGCACGTTGTATGCGAAAATCCCAGATTAGTCCGGTTTAAAGTTTGTAGTAATCGCGTTAATTACGGCGGGTTTGTATTAACGGAAATATTACCTAAACCAGCAAGCGAGTACTTTTTTAAGTAAAAGTAAACCGTAAACGTAACTTGGGTTTATATTATATAATTACATAATTATTTACATTATTTTAGATTGAAGCTTTTTAAGGAGATTTGTTTTTAACATTATTTTAAAAGTTTTATTAATTAGTTCTTAACATACTTGCTTACTTTTCGTTTTAAGTTTTTTAATATATAAAAGGGATGTTTTAAGTTCGATTTTTTATTCAACATACCATACTTAATATACGGTATATCCGTTTATTGCGATCGTTTTAATGTTATTATCTTATTTGATTTTGCAAATGGGAAGCTTAAATTGTCTGCGTACCTTAATGCTCGAAATCCTTAATCATGCGGAACGCTGTTTTTCGAATATAATCAGTAATAAGAAAAGCGAAAAATTTCTTACTGTACTTATATTTAATTACTAAAAGCTACCGAAAGCCATTATACCTTATAGGATAATCAAAATAATCCTAAGCGATACGTTAAAAGGGTTAAAAGTTCGGCCATTAAGTAAACGTTTTGAAATTACCTAAAAAATATACGTACGAACATAGTGCTCATATTTTAAACGCTTCGTCCTAATTATAGTAACACTTTTAACATTTTTAACGAACGATTTCAGCGTTACAGGTTTTAAATGCTTAAACCGTAAATATTAAAGATCTTTTATTCCTAAGTAAGGGCGTAAGTAATTTCTTAATCTCCTTCACGATTTCCTTTTCCTTTTTTATTAATTATTGTTAATATTAATATTCCTATAAAGCTTTTTTAAAATTATTAGTAAAATGTTCGAATAAGAAGATATTGGTTTATATTTAAGAAAAGCTAAGTTATACATACGGATAAGTTTTGCAATAACGACGTTTTTATTAATCGTTCCACGTTAAAAAAAGCGGTTCATTCCATAATACCAAGTCCCAGCTTCTTACAAAAAAAGCTTCCGAAATAATATTAACATAAAAGCCTTTTACCATGACCATATCGCTAAAAATAAAATTATACTTAAGCTTCCTTAAAGTTCCAAATAGTAATCCTTTAATTACCTTTTTTTCTATGTTATTAATCAGCAGTAAAAATAATCCTGCCTTTATTATCTACCTTATTATATTAGGGATAAAGGAACTAAGGATAAATAGGTTTCGGGTATTTACTAAATACTTCGCATTACAGTTATCGATTAAGGTAAACTGTAATAAAAAATGCTTACCGAAATAGATGGTAATAAAAGTCCCTAGAATTAAATTTACGGAAATAAAGGTATATAAGTTAATTAAAGCGGCGTTTATATTACCGAATTGAACGTTTAAGTTATTGTTATTTAATCGTTTTATAATTTCCCGTATAACTTTCTTTATTTAGGAAGCATAAATAAGTTATTGCGAAATCTTTTTTATTAATTTAATTTAAAGCGTTTACGGATCCTTTTTATATTTTCTTGGTTTAACTGGCAGAACTTGCGAATAATTACTTCCGTAATTACAAAGCGTAGATTATTATATTTAATAAATTTCCACTTATAATTCTTTTCCAAAATAACCAGGTAAGGATATTTATAACCTTTATTTTCAGGCGCCTTTAGTAAAAAAAAAATCGAAGTTGTTATTCCGCTTTAATCCGAAATCGGAAAGTAATCCTTATGTTAAGGTAAAAAAGATTCCAGGAACTTTGGTTTCGGCCTTTAAAGTATTTTAGTAATACAAAGCCTTGAATTACGCCTTTAATTTTTTTAGGTTTATAATAGGCCTGCTAAAAATCGTTCCAAATAAAGTTATGTAGTTTTTTTTACGTCTAGTTAAGTATGAAACGCTTTATTATAAAGCTTAGGAAGTTTTTTGTTGCGAACGTTGCTTTAACTTTTTAAAGATCGTACGTTTTTGCCTAAATATATACGGCGAACCAAGTCCGCTATTACTAATTAAGCTTTATGTAGTTGATTTCGGCTTGGCGTAAGGTATTACAGTATCTTTCGCGTACCGTCGTAATAGTATTTAATTTAAAAAAAACGAATTAATCTCTTAATTTCTTAATTAGCTTTTAGATTGTAATTCTTTTTCGGATTGATAAGTTCGTTTAGGCGTTTTTGAAGATTTAGCTTTTTATTGTTATGTTAATTCATATTTAAATGTTGGTATATTTAATTTCGATTTTAAAAACTTTTCGCGATTTCTTTATTAAACGTTTAAAATTACTGTCGTATTTGTCTTTAAAACTTTTGGCCTTAAGCTTTTCGGGAATTTCGGGTTAAGGGTTACGTTAAACGATATCGATGTAAAAGTTTTCTTAAGTAGATAAAACCTTTGCGTATTATTATTTTATTCGTACATTAACTTTCGTAGTATATATCTGAAACGAAGGAATTTTCCGATCAACCGTAAAAGGCTCCACGTTAGGTATATTAAAATCGATAAAATGTTAGATATTACGCGAAAAAGTGTTAAAACGTAAAGAAAGAAACCAGCAAGGATAACTTAGGTGATTTTTAAGAGTTACGTTTTTCAAGATGGGATTTTTTGCCATATTAAAGGTAATAAAATGTAAGGTATTTAATTAATAAAAAAAGATACGATTAATTTAACCGTAATTATTTTACGCATAAAACACTGGGCTTATAACTGTTACAGTTAGGAAAATCGCGAGAAACATATACATAAAATATGGGAAGTGTAAATTGTTCTAGATAATTCTAGCTCTAGAAAGCAGTAATTAGAGAGCTTTATATATATTTATAGAAGCCCCGGAAATGTTATTCCGGGGTGCCCTAGGCCTTGATAATTAAGCAAGTGACCCCTATTCTGCAACAGCTTAATTGCCTCTAGCATTACGGACCCAGCGGTTCCATGCGTGGGACTAAAGGTTCGAGGCTGTATTGTGAGAATTGGAAGGCAACAGCAGATGAGGCTACCCTATAGAAAGCATGAGGGTACCCGGGAGGAATTAGTATGGGAAAAGTTACAGGGTAGACTTAAAGAGGAACAAGTGAATTCTCAGGAAGTGTCAATTAATAATGCTTATAAGCTATGAACTACCTGCTAAAGCTTTAGAGATACTGCGTTTTATATATTCGAATAACCCGTATTATTAAGCCATTATTCACTTAATAACCGTATAACTTTAAAAACATTTTTTTATTAAGTAAAAGAATATTAGAATTATTTCCAAATCTAACGAAATTAACGATATAAACCGGCTTGCTGGTAAGCGCTAGGTTTGCAATTTTTTCGTTATCGATCTTTTTAAACCGCTATAAATCCATTCATATTTTACTATATTTAAATATTATAATAAAAGACCCCCGCTAGTTGCGCTCTATTAGATCAGAGCTCTTTGGGCCTACCTTATCCGATTTTAAATAAAGAGATTTTAGAAAATCCCTTATCTAGCTAATTTTTATCCCTTTTCTTTAGGTCTTAATAAACCCTTTTATATACTAATCCCATTTAAGCGTAACAATTATAAGCCTAGCGCTTCGGTCGGCTCTTTCAACTGCGCGGATTTCTTTTTAATCGATCACTACGCCAGATAGCTAGCCCACTCTCAACCTCCATCATCCTCCCGACTAAGATGGCACTTTTTCCAGTTAAGCCCATCACCGCCCTGGAGCAACGCCTCCGCACTCGCTACGATTAGCCTATATAGTAAAGCGCGCTTCAGATACCACGCCCAACTCCATGGCGTATAGCACCTCGTTAATCCCAACGCTCCCGATATTGTTAGGGATTTTTTGGTCATGGTCCACCTGACCTGATCCTCAGGTATATAGGTCGACAGATCTCCCATAGTTCTGATAGTTTCTAATCAATCAGACTTACACCTTCCCACAGTTATACGTATCCAATACATGGCTATTCGTAACACGTAAAGACACTTAAATCAGACCTTTTTATCTATTGCTATTCCTTCGTCATCTATTTCATCGATACCGTAATCCGTAACAGATATACCCGATATGCTAAGGGCTAAGCCGTTAGCTCCAACAAAGAAACATACCGTCGCTAAACTCCAAAAGCTAGGAAAAGACAATCCCACTTTGCAGCAAATAACTACGGAGCTCGATATAGCCATCAAGAAGCATTCGGCGTTACGTTCCGCCGACATTACAAAAAGTGCCAAAAGCTGGTACAAAAAATAACATAACGTTTATTAACTTATTAAAAACTATAAACTTAGTAATATAAGTAAGGTACTCGTTATTAAGAACTTCCTAACAACAATTATTATATAACTAACTTTTAAATAGACCATTATAATGTTTACTTCTATTATACAAAATAACGTTTTCGGCAAAACCGTTATATCATTTAAAAAACACGCTTAATAATTTCTTTCGATTGCTTATACAAATACCGTTAATGCACATACCAAAGTACCCAAACCCCGGCTTACCGGCAACGGTAAAAACAAAAAACGCTATCTTTATCAATTACGAAAATCCCATCCATAGGTTTTCGAAACCTACAAAAACTTACGTTAAGTTATCGAAACCTTAAAGCCGGAAAAGTAATCCTTCCTTTCGTCGAAAGCGTACGAAAAAATCCGGAAACGACTTAACAAAGCCGAATTCTGTTATAACCTAACCAGGCTTGGCCTTTCCAAGAACGGTCGGAATCTTAGGAAAGGAAGATCCGACAGTAAACCCAAGGTTACGTAACCGGCTCAAAGGGCTCAACGGTCTTAACACCTTAAACACCTTAAGCTATATAACAACGCTTAAAAGGCTCAACGGGCTTAAAGATTTAAGCGCCTTAAACGCCTTAAGCTAAAAATAAAATATATACGCTTATTATTTCCTATAATCTTAAATAATATCAATTTATAATACAACTTGGTTACCTAAATCACCCTTAGTTATCTGCTATTACCAAACGTAACTAAGTTTACTTTTTATTACTTAATTTCCCATAATACTATTACTAACATAAACCCGTACGATTAGGTTTAATAATTAATTAACTAACTTAACCGTTATACGTTACAAGCTTTTATTTAATAATATAATGAAACTCTAAGCAATATAGTCGACGATATATCTACCAACCAATAGCTTGAAAAATTAACCTATAAAGTCCCTAAAAACAACAACATAAATTCCGAAAAGAAAATCGAAAAAAAACAACTTCGTTTCATTCAAGAAAAGATCATTAAACGACTTAACGCCATAACCAGCAAAACTATGCAGCTTAAAAAACAGGCTAAAGCCGCCTTTAAATTAAGAAAAGAAACGACTTAATTTACTTTTACTAAAAAACCCGGGAAAGTCCTAAAACTTTCTAAGCCGGAACTTTTTAACAGAACTTCAACTAAGTTACAGTTATTTCTTACTTAATATCGAACTTATTTTGATTACTTCCCTATTCAACTTGCTACACTTACTTTACGAATGGAATTTGCTATAAAACAACTTACCGGAAACGTAATTAATTAATTTAAACCTACGTTAAAAAAACATATTACAGCCCTTATCGAACAACAATCCCCAGAAGTCGTAAAGGTATATAACGATTACGAAAAATTCGAAAAACTCTTATAAAAGGCTTTTAATATAATAAACAAAAGAATAAAAGCTAAAATGCAGATTGAGAATTTACGTCAAAAGGAATCTATATCCAATTACGGCAACGCCTTGGTTTAGTTAGTTTCGAAGTTAAATTAGGAAGAGAAAGCCTTTATAACCAAATTTTTCAATAATTTAAAAAAGGAAATCCAAAAAAAGCTGTTTAAAGAAAATCGACCCGATTATTTAACGGACTATATTACGATAACCGTGAAGATCGACGACTGACAATATATCTAAAAAACTCGAAACTTTAAAAATAAACATAATGATAAACCTCGACATTCAGCGAATACAAGCGTTCCGCGCAAAAACAATACGTCTTACGGAACAGTACCAAAACCCATAAAACTTAACACCACTTAACGACAAAACATAAACCAGGTACAATATTATAATTATAACAAGATAGGTTATAAGGTACGTTAATATAAAACGCCGCAAAAAACCGAAAAAAAATCCATTAAACCTTAATGCCTAAAGAACTACCGAAAGGTTAAAACGGCAACAAATAAGTCAACATGATCCATATTTGCAAGGACGACAAACAGAAAAAAACGCGACAAAAACTAAAAGCGGCTAAAGCCTTTTTATAGGCAGCAATGGAACGACAGGTTTAAAAGGCCCGGCATGCGGACCTCCACTCTATTAACTGCAACTAATCCCAGTACCCTATCTACGCGGTAGAAAAACAACGGATTCATAAACGAATTACCCGTATATGGAAAGAAAGTTTCGACTTTTATACCCGGACGGGATATAACAAAAAGATCCAACAGTAATATCGGGAGTTACGAGCCTTTACTATATAGAAAAAAATCGAAAAAATAATATCGGTATTAACATAGCCGAATAACGAAAAATATCCTTAAGTGGATTCTACGTCTTATTTAGATAATACAACCATTAAACCTAAAAAAAACTAATTTAAAGGTTTATCGACAAATACTACCAGAAAGTTATTACCGATATCAGCTTTTAGTTAGCATTCGAAACAAACCTTTAAGAACGAAAGATATTATAAAAAACGTTAGCAGAATTTTCCGGTTAAAGCTAGCCAACCCTCCAGGCCGGATAGGAAGTTATCGGAAAACTAAAAGACGACATTTGCGATTTAACAAACCGGTTGTATTAGCAAAAGAAAAAGATTCTCCAGCTTAAAGCTTAGCTGCGCCGTTAAGAAAGCTAATTAAAACAAATACAGAAAATATATAAGCGACTTACGGAATAAATCCAACAGTTCATAAAGTTCTTAAAAAAGGGACGTTACTTATAAAAAAGCCTTAAGATGGCGAGAACCGGAAGCAGTAACAAGAACTTCCTAAAAGGGTTTTAAATATAACGACAAAAGCTAATAACGACCTTATTATCTTAAAGATACGAATTGGGATATATTGGTATACCGTAATAATAAACTGCGAAGCTTTAGACGCTAATTATATTATCCCGAAATTGGTAAATTAGCTTAAATTATTATAGAAGGATAAAAAGAACCTTTATATTGCAGAAAACGCAGAAAATCAGGTATTTGCTTACGATAACGGAAAAATTACACGCGAAATTAATTATTTCGAGGTTTTTTTTAAAGATAAGTCTAAACAATTAACTTCGATATCGTTCCGTGAAGGAATTACGACATAATTTTGAAAATGCCATAGTTATATTAATATAACCCCGTAATCGATTAAAATACTGGCTAGGTAAAATTTACTTCATACCCTATAGATAAGCAGAAAAAACAAACGGAATCTTTATATTCGATTAGTAACAAAAAAGCGACGAATGCAGGCATAAAAATACGATAAAAATCTTATTACCCAAAAAAACAAAACATAAAAAAGAAAAGGGGCATAATAAACGTATTTAATATATCGTAGTTACTATCCGGGCATAACTATGTAACATAAACGAAATTTTAAAATACCAGCCCGAAAAGCCAGAAAAAAATGTACCTAATATATTACGATAATATCGCAAATATAAACGACGGTTTTAAAAGGAACTTAAAACGAAATTACCAGAACATAACAAATAAAACCATAAAATAATCCTTAAAGAAAGCATTTTACCCAAGTTTTATACTATTTATAATTTAAATAAAACGAAACTTTATACTTTACGCGAATACCTAAAAGATAAATTCTAAAAAGGATAGATGCGACAATTTATATCTTCAACCGGATATCCTATATTTTTTGTACCAAAAAAAACAGCAAGCTACGATTAATAATGGATTACCGACATTTTAATAGCATTACCATCAAAAGTAAAACATTTTTACCATTAATTATGAAAATATCAAATCGCCTACAAAAAACCAAATAATTGACCGCTTTAAACTTCAAAAACGGGTATAATCTAATTCAAATTAAACCAAGATACGAATAAAAACGCTTTTTAAAACGGAATATGGATTATACGAATATTTAATAAGATCTATAAAACTTTCGAACGTATTAGCAACTTTTTAACAAATAATTAACTACGTATTTCGAAAATTCTTAAATATTTTCGTTGTGTATTATTTAAACGACATTTAAATTTTTTAAAGTCGGAAAAGGGCATATGTAAAACACCTTTATTAAACCCTTTAAATTCTATAAAACGCCAATTTATTAAGTAACGTAAAAGAAAGTTAATTTTATATATAGAAACTAAAGTATCTGGAATATATTATTACTTTAAAACATATTAAAATAAACGCTAAAAATGGTAATAGTTACCAAAAAGCTTATATTTATTACCGTTATAGAAATATAAGTATTTATTAAATTTGCTAATTACTACCGAAAATTGATTAAATATTTCAGTAAAATTGTAACATTTTTATCTAATTTCACTATAAAAAACAAATTCCAATAAACGACGAAAACAAAAGAAATTTTTTAACGGATTAAAAATGTAATTACTAATAAACCAATATTAATTATATACGATTCAAAACGCCCAGTTAAGTTAAAAACCAACTTTTTGGATTCTACGTTAAGTATGGTAATTAAATACTAAAACAATTAAGAAATACTTTACCCGATTGTTTTTTATTTTTATAAGTTAAAAAAACCGAACTAAATTACGCTATTTCCGATAAAAAATTCATAGTTATCGTTAAGGCTTTCCGAATATTCAGGTATATATTTAAAAGAAATCTTTACCAAATCAAAGTTTATATCGATTACAAATATCTTACTTATTTCATTATTATACGAAAGCTTACAGGATAATAATTACGTTACGTAAAAAAATTAATTAAATACGACTTTATTATTATCTACCAGAAAAACTTTAAAAACGGCAAAGCAAATACTTTTAATAAACGACGTAACCTAACAAAATATTAATTAAAGTTAATTATAGAATTTTGGATATTACCTTAATAAAATACTTAAAATTACGATAAATTGTAACGATTAAGGTAATACCACTTAACTTATACCAGAAGATCCAACAATATAACGATAACCTACCTAATAATTAAAAAACAAATAAAATTCAAGTATTAGAAAATTATTAGCAAAACCTAATATGGGATATATATTAACATCCATTCCATATATCTAAGGATTTACAAAACCTTAAAATAAGTATAACGCACTTATTACTTTCTTAAAAGAAAAACAGCAGTACAAAAAGTTAAACGAAAATATAACGTTTCCGCCAAAACTAAAGCTTCACGGCATAGACCTTACGGAAAATTACAGCCATTTCCAGTTTTACAACGACCATGGAATTCAATTACCATAAATTTCATTACCAAATTCCCTTTATCCGAAAGCCCAGCGACAAAAGTATATTACGACAATATCTTCGTCATCGTCGACCGATTTACGAAGTTTTACTATTTCCTACGCTATAATAAAGATATTAACGCAAAATAAATAGCATACATCTTGTTTCGATATATCTTTAGCGTATATAGATTACTAACGGAAATTATCTTAAATAAAAGTACCATATTTACGTCCAAATTCTAACAGAGCCTTATAGCACAAATCGGCCTAAACCATAAATTATCCAACACATCCAAACCTTAAATAAATAGGCAAATAAAATGGTTAAATTAATTTTTTGAAATTTACTTACAATACTATATTAATTACAAACAACACGATTAAATTAAAAAGTTACCAATAACTTAGTTGGCTTATAATACTAGCTATTAGAAAAACATTAAAATACTCCCAGCAAAGGCCAATTTCGGTTTTATACTAGAGGTTTATAAAGAAATACACGATAACGATCCAATTAACGTTAAAGCTATTTTAAAATCAAAACAACTTAAGCAGTTATACGCAAAGATAAAAACAAAACTCGAATTTATACGTAACCAAATAAAGAAACACTACAACCAGAAAAGGTTAAAAAAACCAACCTTTTCAAAAGGAGACATGGTTTACCTAATTACTAAAAACACCAAAACCAAGCGCCTAAATTAAAAGCTTAACTTCAAATACATCGGTTTATACAACAGTATTAAGAAGATTTCAGAAAATAACTACGAATTAAAGTTACCTCCGAAAATTAAGCTTTATCCAGTTTTTTATATTTCTTTACTTAAATTAACAGCAAATACCATCAAAATTAATATAGAACGAAAGGATAAAACAGAAAAAAAGTATTAATATACGAAACAGAAAGAATTCTGAACATACGCAAAAAAGGCGGACTTATTAAATACTTGGTTAAATAAAAAGATTATCCAAACTCCGAAAATACCTAAAAACCCGCCAAAAATCTCATAAACGCCTAACGTTTCCTGAAGGATTTTTACTAATAACGGCGGAATTAGTTATAAATACTTTTTAATTTACATTATCCGGGTTGGACTAATCGGTATTATTAATACCAAACCAATTAGCCGGAATTACGGCTTATGTCGACGTAGCAATTTCGGTAAATAACCTTTTTCGTTTTTTTTCCAAACGAACGAACTTTTCCATTATGTCGGCACCTTTAATACCCCGATGAAGCATTTCCAACCCACGATTACGAAATGGTCGCCGCTGTTTTTAAAGATGATTTAGCTTATTTGCGGCGGTACGCAATATCTCCCTAGCCTGCTTTTCCTCGCGCTCCAAGCAATATTCTTTATCTAACAGTTTTTTATATTCCGCCTTTAAAAGTCCAAAGACGTTATAAAAAACCCTATGTCGAATGCAGCGCGTACATTTTCCAAAATCACAAAAAACCTTACAATCTATATCGTTTTTTTTACATCGAAAGCAGGAAGGCATCGTAAAACCAATTCGAACCACTCGCTTAGCCAAAATAAAAACGTTAATACGTTAGCGAAAACGGAACTTTTCAATGCGACCGGATATAATAATTAACCTCAGAAAAACATTAAAAAATAAAGATAAAAAGGAGAAGTTACTTACTTAAAACAACAAACAAACAAATTAATCTTTAAAAGCAAAGATTTTAAAAAGAAAGAAATCGTATTATGACTTAACCAGGCTTAACTTTTCTAAAGACGGTCGGAGTTTTAAGAAAGAAAATCTGATAATGGACTTAAAGTTACGTAACCGGCTTAAGGGGCTTAACAGTCTTGGCACTTTAAACGGTTTAAGTTATGTAATAACGCTTAAAAGACTTAACGGGCTTAAAGGTTTAAGCGCTTTAAACGCTTTAAACCAAAAGTAAGATATATATGCTTATTATTTCCCATAGTTTTAAATAGCATTAGTTTGTAATACAACTTAGTTACCTAGATTACCCTTAGTTATCTGCTATTACCAAACGTAACTAAGTTTACTTTTTATTGTTTAATTTTCTACAGTACAACTGCCAACATAAACCCGTACGATTAGGTTTAGTAGTTGGTTAACTAGCCCAGCCGTTACAAATTCGTTCAACTTCGTACAAAACTTCCTATAAAAAACAATAATATACTAAAACGCGTAAATGTTATAACCTAGCAAGGCTTGGCCTTTTCAAAATAGTCGGAGACTGCAGGAAGACAAACTGCGATAGAAAGCTCGGGTTACGTAATTTGTAATTACGGTAGATCCAGTAATTAGGAGTGATTACAGTGATGGGATTACTGGTAATTCCGACAACGATAATAATTAGTTGTGATTTAAGATAATTAGTAGGGATTATTATAGATAAATAAAGAGGATAAATACGTTTGTTACTTTTTTTAATACTTAGATTATTTTTAGTTATTTGCTCTTATTAAACGTATTTAGTTTTATCGTTATTACGTAGTGTTTTATAGTATTATTGTTAATATAAACCCGCACGACTAAGTTTAATAATTAGTTAACTAACCCAGTCGTTATACGTTATAAACCCCGGTTTAATGATATAGTTAGATTTTGAGCAATATTCGAAATGTTAGTATGTCGATTAACGTACGAGCAGCAGCTACTCCGGATCTTTACAGCTTAGCAGCTTTAAAATAAGGTGCAGGAGTTCAAGGTTATTATTTAGTAACTTATTAATAAGGTGGCAGCAGCTTAATAAATAGGTTTTCGAAAGATAAAGCCCAAGAAGCTTTAGTTTTATAATGGGAAAAAGAGCATTTAAAGTTTGTAACCCAGGTTCGGGTTTATCTTCGTTTTGAGGGACTTACCAACCCGGCAGATCAAATCTTTGCTGTTTCAACTTATTTAGAAGGAAACGCCTTCGATTAGTTTAAACTTACCATAAGAGATTTCCTAAAAACCAAAGAATCGAACAAAAAGGACATTACGTGGAAGGTTTTTTCCAGTTATGTCAACTTTAAAGATAAGCTTAAAAAGAGCTTTAAAAATCCGGATAAAAACGAGTTGCGGCTTAATAAATTTTGTAACTGCTCTAAAAGAAACCATGGTTTAAGTATGCTGTCAAGTTTAGGAACCTTATAACAAAAACAGAATAAACGGATAATAAGGACGATATCTTAATCGATATATTTTAAAAGGCTGTTAACAAAGGCGTTAAAAATAAATTATCAAGTTTTTACGACTTACGACATTCGATAAATACATTACAAAAATAAAAGAAATCGATAACCGGAAGTTTGAGTAACGATGAAAAAAATACTTTACCTTACAGGTTGGACATTCAAAGAATAAGTAAGGAAGAAAACGCGAAATACCTTTTACCACCTATAAAACAGCTCCAGAACTTATAGAACTTGGCACGATTTAATAACGAAACATAAACCAGGTATAATGTTATAATTAGAACAAGATGGGACATGTTGGCAGACGATACAAATCGTCGTAAAAAACCGACAAGAAAGTATATTAGACCTTACTACCTGGGGAACTACCAAAAGGTCAAAACAGCAATCGATAAATTAACACAATTCATATTCACCACGACGATAAACAAAGAAAAACGCAACAGGAATTAAAAACGGCCAAGGCCCTTTTACGGGCAACAGTAGAAATACCGGTCCAGGAGATACGGTATACGGACGTCCACTTTATTAACTATAACCAATCCCAGTACTTTGTTTACATAAAGAAAACTAAATCTATAAACGAATTACCCGTATATAGAAAAAAGATTTCGACTTTTATACCCGGACGGGATATAACCACGAAAACCAACAGTAGTACCGAGAGTTACGAACTTCTACTACATAAGAAAAAGTCAAAGCTATAATAGCCGTATTAACATGGCCGGATAGCGAAAAATATCTTTAAAAAAACCTTACGTATTGTTTCGGATAGTCCGATTATTAAACCTAAAAAGAATTAATTCAGAGGTCTGTCGACAAGCATTGCCAGAAGGTTATTACCGGGATTCAATTTTAATTAGTATTTAAAACGGACTTTTAGAATGGAAAGCATTGTGAGAAAAATTAAGCAGACTTCTCCAATTAAAGCCAGCCGACCCCCCAGGCGGAATGGGAAGCCATTAATGGACTTAAAGATAATATGTGCGATTTAATAAACCGATTGCATTAATAAGGAAAGAATATTCTTCAGCTTGAAATTTAACTGCGCCGCTAAAAAGGCCAAATAAAACAAGTACAAAAGGTATGCGAACGACTTACAAAGCAAATTTAACAGCTTATAGAGCCCTTAAAAAAGAACGTTACTTATAAAAAAGCCTTAGGATAGCGAGAGCCGGGAGCGGTAACGAGAACTTTCTAAAATAATTTTAAGCAAGACGATAGGAGCTAATAACGACTTTATTACTTTGAAAATACGAATTGCAATATATTGGTATACTGCAATAATGGACTACGGAGTTTTAAGCGCTAATTACATTATCCCCAAGTTGGTAAATTAATTTAAATTGCTTTGAAAGAATAAGAAAAACTTTTATAGCGCCGAGAACGTCGAAAGTTAAGGATTCGTTTACGACAATGGAAAAGTTATACGCGAAATTAATTACTTCGAGATTTTTTTTAAGGACGAATTTAGATAATTAATTTTAATATCGTTCCGTTAAGAAATTACGATATTATCCTAGGAAGACTATAATTGTATTAATATAACCCCCTACTCGATTGAAATATTGGCCAGGTAAACCTTGCTTTATACCTTATCGATAAAACAAAACGAAAATTTTATATTGAATTGATAAAGGAAAAGAAAGCGACGAATATAGGCATTAAGATACGACAAAAACTTTATAACTTCAAAGAACAAAATATAAAAAAGAAAAAAGGTATAACAGACGTATTCGACGTATTATAGCCATTATCTGGCTATAGCTTTGCGACATAAACGAAATTTTGAAGAACTAACCGAAAGACCAGAAAAAGATATAGTTAATTTATTATTATGATATTATAAATATAAGCGATTATTTTAAAAGGAGCTTAAAACGAAGTTACTGGAATACAACGAATGGAACTATAAGATAATCCTTAAACATAGTACTATACCGAAATTTTACCTTATTTATCATTTAAACGAAGCAAAGTTAATTTTTTTCGTAATATATGCAAAAATTTATCTTACGCCGGCGTTACCTTTCTTTTGTATTTAAAGGGCCGTACGAACCGTTTTTTTAAACCGTTATAACGTTTAATTATATAAACTTTAATTCGGACGTTACGGAAACGTTATTTTATCGTTACGGTACTAAAATGTAATTATTTAAATGCTTTATTATACGTTTAGGGAAGGCCCGGTTTGTTATGTTATTAAAAAAATCTTTATATAGGCGTATTTAAGCCGCGTCGTTTTTAGGGCCCGGGCGTTATATTTACGGTACGAAGGTTTCCTATAGCGTTCCGTTAACTTTTTATTATAATGCAATAACGCGTAAAATCGGTAATTACCGGCGTTAATTAGCTAATCGGATAAAGTTGCTTATAAAGTCGGCGAAGGCAATTAACCTTTATTTCAAAGCTTAAAAATCCCTATAGGCCTATGTTAATACGTTAACCGTAATATAAACTTGGTTTAAAAATAACAGCATATCGCTTACGTCGCGCCAGCTGTATGATTATATTTCGAGGTTTAGTAATAATATTATTACTTTATTTACTTTATCGCGTACGCGCAAATAAACATCCCTTTAAAACTTTTATCTGGCGTACATAATACGGTTAATTAGCGAAATATAAACGTTTCGATTTATCGCGAGCTTTAGGCGTATTAAAAACCGCCAGTTGGTATATTTCTTTTAGCGGATTATCGGGTTTTTAACGTTCCCTTTATATATCGGGGGCTCGGAGCTACGGAGGCGTTAGTTTTCCGATATGCCAATAACAAGTTATACTGCTTATAAAAAGTAGTTTTGGAAAGTAAGCTGTAAAGCCGTTAAAGAGGGCTTTATTAGGGCGTTATAAAAGGCTGCGTCTTAGCGTATTAACCGTTTTACTGCTACCAAACGTTCCCGTAATAGCGCATTTTCGGTAATTTCGTTCCTGGCTTATTATAGCGATTTTTCGATAGCAGCTAGTTATTCGCGAAATTAGTAGTTTTTATGCGATAATTGCTTTGTTTTTTAAAGCGATCGTTCCGCGGCTGCGAAACGTTCTTGTAATTCGTTTTTTTCGTTTTTTAGACGTTTATAATTGTCCTCGAAATCTGTAAAAATGTCCTTAAGGACTTTTTGAGATTGTTTGTTTACTTTAAAAAATCTGTTTAATAACGTAAAATCGTATGTAATTCGTATTGTAATAAAAGTTAAATAAAAGAATCCATAAAAAAGTTCTTAGAAGTTTATAGGTTAAGATAATAACGTTATATTACCGTTTTGTGCTTAGTTAAGGGCGGAAATATTAGTACCTGTAATACTTCCTTTTAGTGTTAAGATATTTGGTAAAGTTATATTAACTTCCAAGGTTCGATTATTAAGTAAGGTTATGGCAAAAAGGTAACGGATTAGCGGCGGACTTAGGATTATATAAAGTCGCGGTTAAAGCGAAAAAATGTAAGTTATTGTAAAAGTTTGTTTTTAAAAATGCAACAAACTGTTACGGCGTTAATTATCTTTTAAGTCTAGGTAAAATATTTTGTTATTACATAGCAAAAAAAAAGGGAAACTAACTAGTAAGCACGAAGCGCCGACGTACATATAGCGTTGTAATAGCTTAACTAAGCCGTAACGCTAGTACCGTAACAAATTGCAGGTTTAGATTTTTGGTATTCATAACGTTATGAAATTCTTTGTTTATTAGTTGAAATAGGTAGAAAATATGTGCCAAGAAAGTTTCCCGAATCTGAAAATTTAAAAGATTTATTATGTCATCATATCAATTTTCGGAATAAGTTTATTAAGCGACAGCTTTAAAGTTCGTACTTATCCCGAAAAAGGTTTATTTTTCCGATTTCTTTTGGAATTTTAAAAAGCTATTGAAAATATAATAATTTTGGCGATTTTTATAGGGAAGTGGCGGCCCGTTGAGGGGGTGGCCCGTTGTTGGGGGGGTTATCTTAAAAGAAAGGTGTGGAAGGACGCGTAACCAAAGTGCAAGATTTAGCCATTATTTCAGCCCCTTACTCAGCTTCTTCGAAAAGGGGTGTGTGGACCCACTTTTCCTAGAGACCCGGCTAAAGCCACAGGGGCAACACGTCTTCCACCGCAGCGAAATATCGTCCCGTGCCATCCTCAACCTTATTTTTCTACGTCAACGGGTACAGACGGATAACGAGCGTATCTCTTATCGCCAGCAGTAGTTCTCAGTCCTCGATCTTGGTTCACTAATCACAAAATAACGCAACCCCCATTCGAGCAGTCCGCCGCTCTTGGATCAAAACAAAAGGTACAGCAATCATCACACCCATTCGCATGATCAAAAAGCTCCGCCTCGATCCGAATCCTGAAGACCTTGGTACCCGTCTCCTTCACCATGAACGCCGAGATGCGAAGCCCGCTCTTCTGCTGGTAGATATCCTTCCCGTCGTACGAGACCTCGACGCTCATCGTCGCGTTCACGTTCTCGCTCGCCGGCGAGTAAGGTGTCGTTCCTACTTTTCTGCCTAGCGCCCCCATCTGGTCCCAGTTCTCGTCCATGGCTGCTTTGTAGACTTGGTGGTCTCGCTTCACTATGCAGAGCCAGGGACCGTCTTGGAAGGAAATGGCAGTCCCGCATGCGACGAGGTACTCTGTGACCTTCTCGCTCGCCCGTCCTCGGGTTCTGAACCATACGCATGCATTGAAAGTCGACAATCCATGTGTATTGAACGTAGTTGTGCTGTCGTCCCATGCCATGTCATGGCTAACTCTAATTTTCTCGTAATACTCCAAGCCCTTCAGATCGAACACAAAGGATTGGTTCTCGCTCCTGTCGAGATGTCCGGTATCGGCATCCGTGTCGTCGCACGAGATGAAGAAATCTTTCCTGGGCTGGAGAGGCCAAGAGTTGAGCTCAATGGCTAGACAGGACGGGTTGGTGCGTTTGTACTTGTTGAAGCCGATGAGTTGCAACGTGATACCTTGTATGTTGTGCTGTCCTTCTGATTTGTCATAGCAGTTCAGGCTGAGGAAGAGATACTTGCTATTAGGGATATTGCGGAGCTGCGCGCTGATTTTGAGCCCGTTGTTGGTCAGCGTGAAATCTGGGTTGGCGATTGCGTTTCTGGAGGGTTCGAAAGAGCCAGCATTGGCGAACTCGGCGGGGGAATGAGCAAGGATGCCGCGGAATTCGGGAACTATGCTATAATTCCTAGTCGGGTTTGCAGTCCATGCAAAGATTGATAGATCGTTGTACCGCGCTAGGATTTCTTTCTGCAACCGTATGAAGGCTTTGCTTTCTTCGCCGTATGTCATGGCCATGTTCACCCCGAAGATTCCAAGAAGCGAATAAGCGATATCTTCTGTCTTGGCCGTCTGTCGATTTTGCGCCCAGGACATCTTTTTTGCAATGGTCATTTTGCTCAATATGCTCATGATATCCCGTTCCTGATAAGTAGTCTCAAAGATCCTTTTGTCGATCCTGGTCAGACTCGTCAGGAGATCGCCGAGTTCATTTCGATTCCCAAAATGGATCCAGTTGCTATCGAAAAACTCAACTGTTGGCGGAGCTATGAGTTCCTGTAAAGTCCAGCCCCTGGTAAACCAGCGACAACCTCTTAGGCGGTTCTTCGCTGTCTCAGTCAACTGGAGGTTGGCGGGGATGAGTGGCATTTCGTAACTCTGATATTGCCCTAGAGCCCGGCTATTGTTCGACCAATAACCAGGCATCTCATTCGCTGGCACGAATTCGGATTCGAAATCGGCGATTTGGGGCGTAACATACCACAGCCCGAGCATACCATTTGAACATAGAATTGATCGCCTCGCTTAATTCTGCCGCGTTGCTCTTGTCGATGCAACATGTATCGATCCAGATATATTTCAGCCGTTCCTTGCTATTTACCGTGACCTCGATTGACTTTTCCACTTTCGTCCAGTTCTTCTGGGGATGTTTGCCTTGGCCGGCGAGAAAGTCGACATAGTCTTGGTACGTAACCTCGGTATCGCCATCCCAGGTGTGTGATAGAATTGCGTATGGTGGTGGTTGGACTGTTTGGCTCACGAAAAACCACTCCAGCTCCCCCGTCTCGCAGTCGATGAGTCTCATGATGGCGCCTTGGCAATAAAAATGTTTGTTGTTAGAAAAGTGGTTGGAATCCTGGTCAATAAAATGGTATTAGGCTGGGGGCGAGAGAAACGCGTACGATTAAGTCGATAACTCAGTGTTCTGAAGGCAGTCGCTAAAGCGGCAGAACTCGAACCCCCAAATGATTTCTTGAAATAATGAGAGGAGGGAGAAGATGAAGATTTGATTAAGAAATGCAGAAATATGCTGTCTTCAGGATGCAGGACGAAGTGAGAATTCGGGGCCAGCTCGTGTGTTTTCACCAATGGCGATGCTGCAAAGTTAGGTAAATTTGGGGGGCTGAGTGCGGCGCAGGGTTCTCGGGGCGGGCGCGCGGGCGGCGGCAGCCCCAAGGCTCAGCCCAGTCTCCTTGGCGAATTTAAATCCGCGTCCACCTCCTCTCTTACAGTGATTTCATATCTGCACTTAAGCTTTGGACAAATTATATTCACCTCCTTTAGTACTAGAATGTAACATGTTATATATGGGAAAATAAGAAAACCAAAAGGATGCTGAAGACTTTAACATCATCTATTGCTGTTGTTTTGATTCCCGGTAAATTGAGAAAGGAGGTGAGTCTCAGAAAAGTGGGTCCCCACACCTCTTTTTCGAAGAAGCTGAATAAAAAGCTGAATAAAAAGCTAAACTTATGGCTAAATCTTATACGTTGGTTACGCGACCTTCTAGACCTTTCTAGTATTAACCATTCGGTTAATAATAAAAATAATAAATTAATAAAGCTGGAATCTGCTTAATAATATAGTTATTTACGAATATGTATAATTTTATTTCCTAATTTTTATTTTAGGAAATCTACAGCTTTAATATAACGAAATAAACATATTAATAACATATTTTAAGTGTTATAGCACAGGAATAGAAAGACGGCACATATACTGATCACTATAGAAAAGCTGAATATATTAAGATAGGGAAGAAGAGAAAAGAAGTCCTATGAACGCACCTTCAGAAACGCAGGCAAATAAGCTGGGGCGCACGAGCCACTCGCACCAGAATTATAACATTAAGATTTTCTTTATTTTTATTTAAATCTATTCTGCGCATTTCTATATATTAAATTCCCCCGGGTATCTTTATAACTTTATTTAAGGTAGTTTTATATTATAGCCTAGCAGGCTTGGCTTTTTAAAACAAGTCGGAATCTCGAAAAAGCAAGCCCGGATTATGGATCCAGGTTATATAACTGGCTTAAAAGAGCTTAGCCAGGTTTATACCAGCTTGGCGCTTAGGCTAGTCCTAAGTTTAAAAGAGATAAAAGGGCTTAAGCATATTTGTATGAAATACCTGAAGCCAGAAATAGAATATATACGGTCGTTATTTCCTATAATTTTAAATAATAACAGCTTATAATACAACTAAGTTACTTAAATTACCTCTAGTTATTTATTAATACTAAACGTAATTAATTTATTCGCTATTACTTTATTTCTTGAGATATTACTGCTAACATAAACCCGTATCATTAAGTTTAATAATTAGTTTATTAATCCAGCTATTATATATTACAAGCTTTAGTTTAGAATATAGTTAAACTTTGAGTAATATTCGAACCGCTAATATGTCGACCAATACTTAAACAACCGTTATTTCGGAACCTACGGCTTAATAATTTCAAGATAAAATTAAAACATTCGAGAGTATTGTCTAGCAGCTTACCAATTAAATAATAGCAGCCCAGTCAGCACCGGTTGGTACTTACAAAATAAATCCCAAGAAATTCAGCCTTATAATAAGCAAAAGAACTTATAGAGTTTCTTAACTCAGATTCGGGTTTACCTTCGTTTCGAAAAATTAACTAGTTTAGCGGATTAAACTTCTGCTATTGCAGCTTGTTTAGAAAAGGACGTTCTCGATTAGTTTAAACCTACTCTAAGAAACTTTCTAGAAAAAAAGAAATCCGATTAAAAGGGGGCTACTAAAGAGATTTCTTTGTTAGTTACGTTAACTTCAAAAACAAGCTTAAGAACAACTTCGAAAACCCGGACGAAAAACGTATTATGACTTAAAAAATCCTTTAATTACTTTAAAAATCAGTTTTTATATACTTTATATTATTTAAAAACTTTATAAACAAAGAAATATAAGTTGATAGTAAAAATAATACCTTGATCGATATATTGTATAAGGATTTAAAAAAACATTAAAATTAAGATTATCAAACTTCTACGACATACGATATTCGATAAATAAATTACAAAGTAATAAAAATCGACAACCGGCAGTTTAAAAAACGATAAAAAAACGACTTTATTCTACGGATTAAATATTCCAAAACTAATTAAAAATATCGCAAACAATTTTGTGCTTAATATAAAACAACTTTAAAATTGATAGAACTTTGTATTACTTAACTACGAAATATGCATTAAATATAATATTATAATTATTGAAAAATAAAACATGTTACTCTATAATAGAAAATAATAGAAAAAGCCGACAAGAAAACATATTAAACCGTAATACCAGAAGGACGACGAAAAGGTTAAAACAATAACAAATAAAGTAACAGAACCAATATTCGCAATAATAACGAACAAAAACTAAAGTAACTTAGGCCTTTTCATAAGCAATAATAAAAAGCAAATTCAAAAAACCGGCATGTAAAGCTTTATCCCATATATTATAACCAATCCCAGTGCCCTATTTACATAAAAAAGAAAAAACAACGAATCTATAAACGGATTATCTGTATATAAAAAGAAAGTTTCCATATGTACATCTAGATGGAAAATAATTACGAAAACTAACAATGGTATTAAAGACTTCGAGCTTTTACCATAAAAAGGAAAGTCTAAAATGTAGTTGTTACGGATTAGGGTAACGATGAAATAGATGACGGAGGAATAGCAATAGATGAGAAGGTCTAACTTAAGTGTCTTTATGTTAGCTAGCCAGGGTGCTAAAGCACCCTAGCTACGCTCTGATCGGAGGATAATTGTTTCGTTGCTAGGCTACACAAAAGCTATACGCGTACTGAGAAATGGCACAATTAGCTAAATATAACAACGCAACTAACATCCCCTATATCTGATAATTAAAAATCTTATTTGCTTAATTCGAGTAATTTATTAATTAATCAGCTGTTGCTGAGACGATATAGGCTATATTTCAGTAGCAATTATCTCCATATATTTTAATAACAATAATAGCAACCGTACCGTCGACCTCCGTTACTTACAAGGGACCCAAAGACTGGGACCGCTTTAAAAGCGAATTCTAATTTAAGGTACGCGTTTTAGGTTTCTGGGATTATATTAATCCTGATTAGGAGTTTTAGTAGCTTATTAAACTTACGAAACCCGATATAACCTCTTATCCGAAAAAACGAATTTGCTATATAACGCGGACTAATACCCCAGCTGCATCCTTTTTTTCAGGAGGAACTTTCGAAAAAATCGATTTTACGGGTTACTTAACAAATACCTTTAAGATAACGACCGAAAGCCGATAAGCCTATAATTAGGACTTTACCGAATTTACTTACATGGATCGGAAATACGATATATTCCGGAAGAATGTGAATATTCTTACAAATTAAGTTCTGGAAACGGTATTTTTAGCAATTAAGGAAACGAGCCTTTTTCCAGAAAAGAATTTACGGGAATGGTATGCTACGATAGCTAATTCCGGCAAGGTATACGACGATAAGTTCCTAATTAATACTTAACGAAAATACCGCGAAAAGCTAAAGCAAACTTCCAAGCTAAGCAAGAAGCTAAACGAATAAGTCGTAAAATGGCAAGAAATAATAGCTTAAAGATAGTAATACGGAGTTCCAGAAACGAAATTAACAGTTGTATAGGTTAACGATTTATGTACAGCTGTAGTTTTTTTTTATGGAGAATTAGATAACCATCTTCCAGATGGTACGGAAAGTTAAGATTAAAAACGGTACGATTAGCTACCAAAAAGTAGCTGTTAACCTTTTGGATTACTGGGCTATAACCTATTTACCGTCTGTATTACGAAACATTAAAGTAGCGTTCCCGACGTTCCAGAAAACCCTTACAGATTTTTTTAATTAGGAAGGTCTTGATTAGGAAGATAACAAGCCGAAAGGCAGGCTATCAGGTTCGAAACGAAGTAGCCGTAAAGGTTCCTATACGGGCCGAAACTTCAGTAAACGAAAGCGTAAAGAATTAAACGTACAAGGTATCCGTTGTAAAGCGTACTTTAATATTACCTATAGGTTACCTTAATGTTTTTATGCCTTTTTTAAGAAAGCTTTAGCAGACTTCCGATTTACGGGCCTAGTAGTACTGTTAGTTAAAAATCGAATTGCTTCTAATTAGTTTTTAAAGGAAAAAATTAACCGTATATCTAAATCCATGGATAAGATAACTATTTAAAAAATAGATTAACTCTTAAAGGGAGTAAAGCGAGTCCTGGTATGCTTTTTGATTATTAATTAACAGGCTCCCATAAGCGTTTCGTTTTACCCTTTAAGGAATTCGTTTATTTTGGATTTAAGGTTTACGATATATATTTTTAACCTTTTTAGCAGGTTCCTGAACTTCAGGCTTACCATATAAAGTAACGGGGTATACGCGGGTAATAGCTTTGTTCCGATTAAAAGTTACGGAAAGGTTAATGTATTACTTTAAAGCCTTAACGGTACGAAAGCGTTACGTTTGTACGACGTAACCTATTGCAAAAAATTCGCCTGCAATTTAATATCGTTTCGATAGCTCCGAAAAAAAGGTTTTTAATAAGATAACCGAAGGATTAATAATTGCATTCGAAATAAATATGATTAAATTTTAGTTATTTTAATAAACAAATTTGATTAATTTGTTATCGAAAATATTAATGCAATAACATTTCGCGTAACCCTGGTTACTTATAGACGAAATATTAACTTAAGGACGTCCAGATTATTACGTATAGATGACGGTATCCTGTAATATTTCCGATTAGGCCACTTAGGCCTTAAAGTAATTACTTAGTTATAGTTTTATACCAAAAGAATCCGGTTAAAGGGTCCTATAACTGTCGAATGCCAAGTATATAGCAAGGCGAAAGCTAGAAAGCAAATACGCCGCAAGCCCAGAAAGGGAACTTCCCGATCAAAACAGAGAATCGCCATCAACTTTGCAGATTTCGAAAAAGACCCTGAAGGATATAGATACGTTATGTTTGCAACCGATAGATACTTAGGCTTTATTTGGGATATCTACCTTAAAAACCGAAAACAGGATATACTAATTATTACGTTTTGACACCTGCTAAGCGTTTTGAAAAACGAAGACAAGGTTTTCCTACAGGTAATCGAATGCGATAACGAAATTCTAAAAAATCACCTGTTTTGAGATATTTTTTAATTATCTTTTTTTAACATTAGGTTTAAGCTTTCAGTACTATATACCCAGGTTTAGAACGGGGGTACGGAACGTTTAGGAGGTGTAATCAAGAAGAAAGTAACTGCTATGTAAAATGGCGTTAAGTTACCTGCGTTTTTAATTATACATATTTTAAAGCTGCAGTATATCTATATAACCGTACCTTTAAATACGCTTTTCTTTTAGTAAACACTATACGAGGTTTATTATATTTACTTGGCGTATAGAAACGGCGTTATGGTGCTTGATTGTAAGCCTTAATAGGCTTATTTAAAAGTTTACGGCTATATGGCTTACGTTATAACGTTTACTGCCATAAAAGAAATAAAGGTTCCAAAAGTTAAATTCCAAGGTATGGATTGGCTTTTTCGTTGGTTACCGATCGACGAATATTTACGAGATTTGGAACTTTTTAACGAACAAGGTTATTGTTATTTGAAACGTATAATTTAACAAAAAGATTACCTTTTCGGGTGATATCAAAGACCTAAAAGACGACCTTTTTTATATTACCGAAAAAGAGCTACAGAACCTATTCCGACAAATCCACGTACCTAATTAGGGCTACGGCCACTTTATATATATATACGAAGAAGATGAAAACCTAAATGGAATAATTCAGTTAGCGGCTGGATAGGAGGGATAGCTTTAAAGTAGCACTAATATCGAAAACGTACGGGAAAAGGCAAAACCAAACTGTACGCAAAGGACTGATTACCTTTATACGACAGCTATGTTTAAGTTATTACCGTCCTTTAAACCGTTACCCCTGTTAGCATCTGCCTTAATAACTGTTATAATTATTACGCCGACGGACAAAATAAAAGCAGCCTTAAGCTTCTATTATGCTGTTTAACATAAAGTAACGGTAAAAAACGAAGGCATCTTACGGGTTATAAACGTAAATTCCCCGTATGTTCCGTATCGAAAAGATGGTTATCGGTACGATTACAAGGTATAGGAAACCGCGTTTAACGCTAGACGATTAACTTACTTTATTGGTATAATCGATAATCGGCCGGTAAGCTGCGGAAATTTAGGGAAAAAAATAATCTAAAGTTTGCGTTATTTTAATCGGAAAAACCTTAATATACCAAAAACAAAATTAAAAGTAAAAATGTTATTTAGGTTACAAGGCCGGGTACATAGGCGAAACCTACCGTTACTGCCGAAAAGCTACAAAAAGCTAAATATATATCCGTTAAGGAAGTTGTTTCTGGAAGCCGAAAAGGCCTATTTGCAAAGTTATAGGGATATACAGTCCTGGGAGGTTGTCGATTAATCCGTTGTTAAAGGGAAATAGGTCCTAAGGTATATATAGGTGTACGTTTATAAATTTAATAACTATGGCTGGCTCCAGAAATGCAAGGCATGTTTCGTCGTACGAGGTGATTAATAGCTTATTATTTATAGCGATATATACATATCGACCCTAGCCGGAAAGTCCTTTAAAGCCTTAATAGTTATTACGGCTAGGTTCGACTTAAAGTTTAAGCAATATAACGTTATAAACGTTTTCGTTAAAGCGAATTTACTTTACGAAGTATATATAAAAACGCCCCTAAAATATCCTCAACGTAATAGGATACTCTTAATTAAGAAGGCCTTATATGGCCTGAAAGAATTACCGTTGCTTTGGTAGAAAGACTTTAATAATACGCTTAGAAACTTGGGACTTAACCCTGTTTCTTATAAGCCCTGTTGCTTTATTCGTTAAGGGGTGCTTCTTTTCTTTTTCGTCGACGACATTATCGCCGCGTACAACAAAAAAAACCAAGCCCTCGTCGATTAGTTAATTCAGCAAATACAGGAACGGTATACTCTTATAAAAGGTGGGAACTTCCAGTAATTCCTTGGGATTAAAGTAATTAAAAACAGACCTAACAGAAAAATCTGGTTATTCTAATCCGACTTTATAAATAAGCTGGCTAACTTAATCCTTAAAAAAAGTTTAAATAGCTTTCTAGAAATGCTAATGGCAAAAAAAGAGCTATTGCCGAATTCTAATCTGGCTTATCCAGGCTTTGTTAATAAATACCAAAAAAAGATCGGTTCTATCCTATACGTCGCAGTCCATACGCAACCTAATATATCCTTTCTAATATCCAGGCTTACCCGATTTAACCAGAACTTTAATAACGTATATTATAAGGCAGTTAATTGCGTTATACGATACCTAATCGGCACCAAAATGCTAATATTGCAGCTCGGTAATAAGGACTAAATAAATACCTGAAACGACGCCTTTTTTGCAAATAATATAATTAATCAAAAAAACTTCCAAGCTTACGTTATAAAGCTATTTGGAAAAGTAATAGGATAACGAGCGGATAAGCAAAATACAGTAATTACTTCCATAACCGAAACGGAATTATTATCTTTTGCGCAGGCTGTTAAAAAAGCCTTATTCGCTTTTCGATTAATTAAGAAGCTGAAAGTTAGCCTGGATGCAGGACCTTTAAATATATAATGCGATAATTAGTAGACTATACGGCTTATCAACGCCGACGTCACCTTTTTACAGACAAAGTTACGGTACGTAGATATACACAATTACTGGCTGCAAAAGGCAGCAAAAAAGCGTTTAATCAAAGTAGATTATACGCCTACGGGCGATATGTTAGCTGATGGACTAACTAAAACCCTGCCCCAAAAACCTTTTAAACACTTCAAAAAACAGCTAAAATTGGTAAATATTACAGAAACCTTAGACCTATGGAAAAAGACTTTAAAGGTTATTTCTAATAAGGAATTAGTTGATTAAAAGGATACAATCACCGGAAGAAAGGTTAAATGGAAAGCTGTGGCTCTAAAAAGTAATAAAAGTGTGGCGATTAATGCCCCGAATTCTTTAAGGCGTTAAAAGGATATATCAGCTAGCCAGGGTGCTAAAGCACCCTAGCTACGCTCTGATCGGAAAATAATTATTCCGTTACTAGGCTATATAAAAGCTGTACGCGTACTGAGAAGTGGCACAATTAGCTGAATACAACAACGCAACTAACATCCTCTATATCCGACACTTCACGTATTACGAATAGCCATGTATTCGATACGTATAACTCTGTGAAGGTGTAAGTCTGATTAATTAGAAACTATCAGAACTATGGAAGATCTGTCGACCTATATACCTGGAGATCAGGTCAGATGAACCACTGCCTGGAAATCCCTAACAGTAGTACCAATGCTAACATAACCGGATGGCGAAAAATACCCTTAAAAGGTTACTTCATATTATTTCGGATAAAAGGATTAATAAATCCAAGAAAAGGCTAATTTAAAAATCCATTAACAAACATAATCAAAAGGCTATTACCGATATTTAATCTTGATATTATGGCGCTAATAGTTCCTATAAGCGGGATACAGTATTTTGTTATTATATAAAGAAAAAAGTTACTTAATAAACGCGAAACGCCGACGTATATATAACGTTACAGTAACTCTGTGAAGCCGTAACGTTAATACCGTAACAGTAACTTTCCCCTTTTTAAGGCAATTATTCCTAATTGCTTAAAAGAAAAAACTTAAAACAAATAATACATCCTAAGTTTAAAGCCTGGACTTTATAAAGTATGTTTGGCGTTACGGCGCGGTATAAAGATAATCCAGAATTAGCAGCGTAATGCCGAAATAGAATTGCTTTAAAAGCGTTAACCCGGACCGGGAAAGCATAACGCCGGGCCCGGCGGCAAACACGATAATATAGTTATGCTGCTAATCTTTATTTATTAATTACGCGGCGATTTTGTTCATCTCTTTTACCGCTTTCGTAAATTAAATATCCGTATTTCCTTTTCTTTTTCTTATTTTCCCTCTTTTTTCTTTTTTTAAAACTGCCGTACTAGCATCATATTATTACTGCCGCGTTTGTCCCTTATTTTTTCGCTGTTATCTTATCGCTACTTTTTCAAAACCGCTTCCCGCTTTTTTATTATTTACGTTATAATTATATTACGTAACCATATCGCTTATACCGCGCCCGTTCGCGTTAAACGCCTTTAGATAATCCATTTCCGTTATATAATATATAATTATAATTCTGCGCCTAGTACTTTGTTTATATTCCGTTACCGTTTCGCTACCGTGTTTACCGATAAATATATGCTTTGATTTAAACGCGGCAAAATTTAGCAGCTTATAAATTTTAACAGGTCGTTTTAGTAATTTCCCGTAAACGCATCGTTATTAATATATTAACTTTATAATATTTAACCGGCGGAAAAATATAAATTAACCTTTTGAACTTTAAATTCTTTTTTTAATTAAGTTATTTTTTACTTTAACGTAACCCGTAATACCAACGGCGACCCGGCTTTTAACGCAAACGGCGCCGAGGTCTACGAGCACGACGATAATTTTTATACAGAGATTTATAAAACAATATTACGCTTATATACGTTTTTCGAAACGTCGAAAAAAAGCGACCGTTTTAGTTTCGTATAACAGACGCCAGAAAAAAGGTTAACTCATTTTTGTAATTATAATCATGTCGCTAATATAATTTTTAAAATAACCTGGTTATTTATTCCATTTAAATAGCTGCTTGCTGTACTTTAATATAAATATAACACCCCCGCTTAACCGGTAACCCCGTAAGTGTACCGTCCCGTATACGTACAGTTATTGTTCCGTTAACGAAACGTTAATAAACAAACGTCCAGATTACCGCTTAATAGCCGGTAACGATAAATAGCAACTATAGATCTTAACCAAGCATATCTTCCGGGATAAAATAGCTATCGCAGTTATCTTTGCTCTAGGTCCTATCTAATCTGCCGCCGACATAGTAACGTTGCTTTTAGATATTGATAGCCTTTAATGATCCTGTATCGGCTAGGCTAGTTAACTAATTATTAAACCTAGTCGTACGGGTTTATATTAACAGTAGTACTATAGGAAACTAAGTAATAACGATAATACTAGTTATGTTTAATAATAGTAAATAACTAAAAGTAATCTGGGTAACTAAGTTGTATTATAAGCTGGTACTATCTAAAACTATGGGAAATAATAAGCATATATATCCTACTTTTACCTTAAAGCGCTTAAGGCGCTTAAACTCTTAAGCCTGTTAAGCCTTTTAAGCGCTGTTACACAACTTAAACCGCTTAAAGTACCAAGACCGTTAAACCCTTTAAACCGGTTACATAACCTTAGGTTATTATCGGATCTTCTTTTCTTAAAACTCCGATCGTTTTTGGAAAAGCCAAGTTTTGTTAAAGTATAATACGATTTCCCTTTTTTAGGAGTTTTACCTTTAATAATTAATTTATTTAATTGTTGTTTTTAAGTAAGTAACTTCCCTTTTTCTTTTTCTTTTTCGAATCTTTTCTAGGGCTAATTATTATATTTAATCGAATTAAAAAGTTCCGCTTCCGCCAACGTATTAACGCTTTGGTTTTGTTTAAGCGGATTGCCTGTATTAGTTTTATTATGCCTTTTTGTTCCTGTTGTAAGAAAAAAGTATGAATTATAAGATTTTTCGGAATTTTAAAAAATACGCACGTTACGTACGTTACGATAATCCCTGTAACATTCTTACGCTTTCGAAAGCGGAACATAAAAAATTGCTAAATAAAAAAGATCGTTTAAAACGTAAGAAAAAACAGGCCAAAGACGTGATACGTACCGCCGTTAACAAACTAAATCGTTTTTAGAAATAACGGCAACTGTTCCGTAATCATAATTTAAAAATGCTTCGTCGTAACATTAAAGGTGCTAAGGTAAAAAAAAAATTTGTTCGTTTCGAAAAAAAGCAAAAAAAACTGTTAACTAAAAATTACTGCGTTAACATAAGCCGTAGTTCCAACTAATTGATCCGGCATTAATATTACCGATAGATCTAATTTCGACAACGTAAACTGGGCTGCATTTATGGCTGGTTCCGGCATTATTGATAAAAATCCTTTAGAAAACGCTAATCGTTTGTAAGATTTTTAACGGGTTCCTAGATATTTTCGAAGTTTACTTAATTTTTCCATTTGACCAAGTATTGAGTAAATCCGTCCTTTTTGTATACATTCAGGATTTTCTTTGCTTCATATATTAGTATATTTGTTTCTATTTTGTCCTTTCGTTATATATTAACTTTAATAATGTTTACTGCTAATTTAAGTAAGAAAATATAAAAAACTAAATAAACCTTAACTTTCGGAAATAGTTTTAATCCGTAGATGCTTTTTGAAATTTTCTTAGTAATCTTATAGGCCGATGTACTTGAAATTAAGCTTTTGGTTTAAGCGTTTAGTTATGATATTTTTGGTAGCTAGGTGAACCATATCTTTTTCCGAAAATGTTAATTAGGCCATTATCGCGTATCTTTCTATAAACATCTGGTGTAAAACCGAAATTAACGTTTGTTAGGTTGTTTTAATGCCTTATTAATAGCTGCTATTATAAGCTAACTAGGCTACTGGTAATTATTTAACCCAATTGTTCTGTTCGTAATTAATGTAATATCGTAAATAAGTTTTAAGCGTTTGGTTTAACCGTTTTGTTTACCCATCTATCTAAAGTTTAAACGCGCTGGACAGCTTATAACTTAGGCCAATTTGTACTATAAAACCTTGCTAGAATTTGGAAATAAACGTAGTACCTTTATTTAAAATAATTTCCGTTAATAACCTATGTATGTTAAATATATATCGAAAAAGATATATGCCATTTGTTCTGTGTCGGTAACTTTATTATAAGGTATAAAATAGAAAGACTTCATAAATCGATCGACGATAACGAAAATATTGTTATAATATATTCCTATCGCTATGTTTTCGGATAAGGGAAGTTTAATAATAAAATCCATAATAATTAAATCTTATAATGAAATAGGGCAGTGTGCCGGAGCTTAGATCCGGGTTCGGATGATCAGTGGCTCCATATTACGTATGTATTTCTAAAGGTTTATTTTTCGCTAGGCGTAACCCTATTATTAGACTTTATTATGGTTTCAAACTATATAATACAGACTGCGTTTAAATTTACCACTGAATATATTTACGAAGATATTTTTTGCGATTTTGTACTGATTAAGTGTTATGGCCCAGCCAGGCTTGGCTACCCCAAACGGTCGGAGCTATAGAGGAAAGGAACCGATCATAGGTTACGTAACCAGGTTATGGTCGAATACGGTCGGTTCGACCATACTTGACTTATGAAAATCCAAAGGGATATATACGCTTATTATTTCCTATAGTTTTAGATAGCACCAGTTTGTAATATAACTTGGTTACCCAGATTACCCTTAATTATCTGTTATTATTAAACGTGATTAATTTACTTTTTATTGCTTAGTTTTCTATAGTATTACTCTTAATATAAACCGTACGATTAGGTTTAATAATTGGTTAATTAATCTAGCCGTTATACGTTATAAATTTTTGTTTAGTGATATAATTAGATTTGGAGCAATACTTGAATTGCTATTATATCGACCAGTATATAAGCAATTATTATCCCGGAACTTACGATTTAATAATTCCAAGATAAGATTAAGGAACTTAAAGCTACCGTCTAGCAACTTATTAACCAGGTAATGGCAATACCAGGAACTACCCGCAAAATGAAGCTTAAAAAGCCAGGATTTTATAACGGGAAAGGGAACGTGTAAAGTTTCTTAATCTAGGCCCGGATTTATTTTCGTTTTAAAGGGTTTACCGACCCAGCGGATTAGATTCTTACTGTTGCAGTTTGTTTGGAAAAGGATGCTTTTGATTAGTTTGAATTTATTATAAGAAACTTCCTGGAAAAAGGGAAATCCGATTAAGAAAAAATTACCAAGGAAATTTTTTCTAGTTATATTAATTTCGAAAACAAGTTTAAAAGTAATTTCGAAAATCCGGACGAAGAACGCGTTGCAGCTTAACAAATCTTTTAATTGCGCCAAAAAAAACCAGTTTTTAAGTACGTTGTGAAATTTAAGAACTTATGGTAAGGGTAGGATGGACGGATGAAAAAAACGATACTTTAATCGACGTATTTTATAAAGGTTTTAAAGAGGACGTTAAAAACGAAATTATTAAATTTCCACGATTTATAACATTCGATAAGTATATTATAAAAGCAGTAAGAATCGATAACCGGTAGTTCGAAAAACGACAAAAAAAAAGCGCGAAATGCCTTTTACTTTTTTTAAAACAGTTTTAGGACTTATAAAACTTAGTATTATTTAACGACGAGATATAAGCTAGGTATAATGTTATAATTGCGACAAAAAAGGTTATGTAGCCCGATATTATAAAGCATTTAAACGATAACGATAAGGGAGTTGGATTCCAGTACCGGAAAAACGACTTATTAGACTTAACGGTAAATTAATCCCGGTATTAGGTACGTAATATAAACAAGTTAACATAATTCGTATTTATTACGATAATGAATAAAAGGAAATTCGACAAAGATTAAAAGTGGCTAAAGTTTTTTTATAGGTAGCAATTAATAGATAGGTTTAAAAAGTACGGTACGTAAACCTTCACCTTGTTAATTGCAACCAGTTCTAGTACTTTGTTTACATAAAAGAAAAACAACAAATTTACGAACGAATTATACATATGTAGGAAGAAAGTTTTAATTTTTATACCCGAATAGGATATAACCAGAACGATTAATAATAATATCGAAAATTGCAAGCCTCCACCATACAGAAAAAGGTCGAAAACACAGTACCAGTATTAACATAGCCGGAAAGCGAAAGATACCCCCAAAGAAACCTTACGTATTATTTCAGATAATGCAACTATTAAACCTAAGAAGAACTGATTTAGAAGTTTGTCGATAAGTACTGTCAGAAAGTTATTACCGAAATCCAGTTATAGTTAACCTTTAAAATGGATTTTTGAAAACGAAAGGCACTACGGGAGAAACTAGCAGAATTTACCAGTTAAACCTAATTAGTCCCTTATACGGGATAGGAGGCTATAGGAGAATTAAAAAACGACATTTGCGAAGTTTTAAGCCAACTATATCGGTAAAAAAAGAAGATTCTCCAGTTAGAAGCTTAATTGCGCTGCCAGAAAGGCTAGATGGAACAAGTACAAAAAAAATGTAAACGACTTACGGAATAAGTTTAGCAGCTTATAAAGTTCCCAAAAAATGGACGCTACCTATAGAAAAACTTCAGGATAACGCAAGCCGGAAGTAGTAACAAGAACTCCTTAGCATAGCTCTAAATACGACGACAGGAGCTAGTAATAACCCTGTTACTTTAAAAATACGAATTAGAACAAACCGGTATACCGCAATAATGGATTGCGGAGCTTTAAGCATTAATTATATCATCCCGAAGTTGGTAAATTAGCTTAAATTGTCATGGAAAGATAAGAAGGACCTTTATATTGCCGAGAACGCCGAAGGTCAGGTATTTATTTACAAGAACGGAAAAATCGTACGCAAAATTAATTATTTCGAGATTTTTGTTAAAGGATAAATCTAAATAATTAACTTTAATATCGTTTCGTTAAAAAATTATAATATAATCCTAAGAAAACCATGGCTATATCAATATAATCTCTTAATCGATTGGATTACTGGCCAGGTAAAATTCACTTTATACCCTATTAATAAACAAAAAAAACAGACGAAATCTTTATATTCGATTAATAAGGAGAAAAATAACGAATATAGGTATAAGGATACGATAGAAACCTTATTACTTAAAGAAACGAAATATAAAAAAAAAGGTATAATAAACGCATTTAACGCATTATAACCATTATCCGGGCACAGTTTTGTAACATAAACGAAATCTTAAAACAGTAACCCGAAAAGTTAAAAGAAGAAAAAGATATAATTAATATATTATTACAGTATTGCAAGTATAAGCGACTGTTTCGGAAGGAGCTTAATATTAAATTACCAAAACATAGCGAATAAGATTACAAAATAATGCTTAAAGGAGGTACCTTATCTAAGTTCTACCTTATTTATAATTTAAATAAAGCAAAATTTTATACCTTACGTACGTACCTGGAAAATAAACTCCAAAAAGGATAGGTTCGACGATCTATATCTTCAGCTGGATACTTTATATTTTTCGTACTTAAGAAAAATAGCAAATTACGATTAATAATAGATTATCCATATTTTAACAGCATTATTATTAAAGATAGAACATTTTTATTATTAATTACCGAAATAAAAAATCGCTTATAAGAAATTAAATAATTTACCGCTTTAAATTTTGAAAATAGGTATAATTTAATTCGAATTAAACTAGAATACGAAAAAAAACGGCTTTTAGAATAAAGTACGGATTATACGAATATTTGGTTATATTAATAAAACTTACGAACGTACCAGCAACTTTTTAACGAATGGTTAACCACGTATTTCGAAAATACCTAGATATCTTCGTTATATGCTATCTAGATAACATTTTGATCTTTTCAGAATCAAAAAAAGCATATATAGAATACGTTTATTAAGTTTTTCAAACATTACAAAACGTTAATTTGTTAAGTAACGTAAAAAAAAATCCATTCCATATACAGGAAATGGAATATCTAGGATACATTATCACCCCAGGATATATCAAAATAAACTCCAAAAGAATTGCAGCAATAACAAAATAACCTATACCTATTACCATCACAAAAATATAAGCATTTATTAAATTCGCCAATTATTACCGAAAATTCATTAAATACTTCAATAAATTACGATACCATTATTCAACCTTATTAAAAAAAACGAATTCCAATAAACGACGGAAACCGAAAAAACTTTCCAACAAATTAAAAACGCAATTATTAATAAACCAGTACTAATTATATAGGATCTAAAACGCACAGTTAAGCTAAAAACCGATTTCTCGAATTACGCATTCAACGCAATTATCAAATACCGAAACAATTAAAAAATACTTTACTTAATTACTTTTTATTCCTACAAATTAAAAAAAACAGAACTAAAATATGTTATTCCCAATAAAAAGTTTATGGCCATTATTAAGTCTTTTCGAAAATTTAAGTATATACTTAAAAAAAACCTCTACCAGATTAAGGTTTATACCGATCACAAAAACCTTACCCGTTTTATTACTATACGAGAACTTACAGAACGATAGCTACGTTACGTAAAGAAACTAGCGGAATACGATTTCGTTATCATCCATCAAAAAAGCTTTAAAAACGGCAAGGCAGATGCCCTTAATAAACAACCTAACTTTAAAAAAAATTAATCAAGGTTAACTACCGAATTTTTAACGTTACCCCAGAAAAATACCTAAAATTACGACAAATCGCAACAATTAAGGCAGTACCCCTTAATTTATACTAAACAATACAGCAATACAACGATAGCCTACCCGATAATTAAAAAACAAACAAAGTTCAGATTTCAAAAAATTATCAATAAAACCTAATATAAAATATATATTAACATCCACTTCATAAACATCCAAAAATCCACAAAACCCTAAAACGGCTACAGCGCACCTATTATTTCCCTAAAATAAAAATAACACTATAGAAAATTAAAAAAAAAATACAACGTTTGCGTTAAAACAAAAACTCCAAAGCACAAACCATACGGAAAACTGCAACTATTTCTAATTTTATAACAACCATAGAATTCGATCATTATGGATTTTATCATTAAACTTCCCTTATCCGAAAACCCAGCAATAGAAATATATTACGATAACATTTTCGTAATCGTCGATCGATTTACGAAATTTTCCTACTTTCTCCCATACCTCGAAAACACAAACGCAAAACAAATAACATATATCTTTTTTCGATATATCTTTAACGTATATAAATTACCAGCAAAGATTATATCAAATAAAGGCACCACATTTATTTTTAAATTTTAATAAAGCCTTATAATACAAATCGGCCTAAATTATAAATTATCTAACATATTTAAACCCCAAACAAACGGATAAATAAAACGGTTAAATTAAACCTTCGAAATTTACCTACGATATTACATTATCTATAAACAAAACAATTAAATTAAAAAACTACCAATAACCCAGTTGGCCTATAATATTAACTACCAAAAGAACATCAAAATAACCCCAGCAAACGCTAATTTCGGATTTACACCAAAAGTCTATAAGGAAATACGCAATAACAGCCCAATTAATATTAAAACTATTTTAACGTCAAAACAACTTAAATAACTACACGCAAAAATAAAAATAAAACTCGAATTTATACGTAATTAAATAAAAAAATATTACAACCAAAAAAAATAAAAAAAACCAACCTTTTCAGAAAAAAAAGTTTACCTAACTACTAAAAACGTCAAAACCAAACGCCCAAATCCAAAACTCGACTTCAAATATATCGGCCCATACAAAATCGCCAAAAAAATTTCAAAAAATAACTATCAATTAAAGCTACTACCGAAAGTTAAGCTTCACCCAGTCTTTCATGTTTCCTTACTTAAATCAACAGCAAACACCATTAAAATTAACACAAAATACGAAAAAAAAACAAAAGAAAATATACCAATATACGAAATAAAGAAAGTCCTAAACATGCGTAAAAAGGATGGACTTACCTAATACCTCATTAAATAAAAAAAACACCCGGATTCCGAAAACACCTAAAAACCCGCAAAAAATCTTATAAATACCCAGGGCTTCCTAAAGCACTTTTATTAACAACGCCAAAATCGTTAAAAATAACACCCCAGCCTACATCATCCGACAAACTTGCAATAACGCCCCTAATCCAATCGGTTATCGGGACACTTTATACCAACGTAATCGTTTCGGCCTTAACCCGTTCCTGCTATTCCAGCTTATCCAAATCTTCAACCCCGTAACGAATCATTTCAACAACTTTTTCTCGCAGAATTTTCTCTTGTTTACGAAAACGTTACAATCGGGCCAACGCTTCAAAAAAAGTAATCTTGGCTTTTTCTTTCTCTCGTTTAATTCGATCCTTTTCACGGAAAACGCGAAATATCGCCTGCAAATCCACCCCACCAAAATTACAGTTTGCGTATTTCTTTTCTACACAAAAACCGCAACAAACTTTACCTTTCGCAACAATACAACCGGAACGGTTAGCACGAAAACAAACCAAATAACGAAACATATCTACACCGAACTTATTAATAAAACAAGCAAACCTTTTATAGCAATCCGGGTCAAAATCTAATGCTTTTCTGTTTTTAAAAACACAACCCGATATAATAAACAAGCAAAATATAAGAAAAATAAAATAAAAAAAAGTTACTTAACAAATACAACAAATAAACAATTTGATTTTTAAGGGCAAAGATCCTGGAGGGGAAAAATCGTATTATAGCCCAGCCAGGCTTGGCTACCCCAAACGGTCGAAGCTACAAAAAAAAAAAACCGATCATAAATCACATAACCAAGCTATGGTCGAACACGGTCGGTTCAACCACACTCGACTTATAAAAATCCAAAAGGATATATACGCTCATTATTTCCTATAATCTTAAATAGCACCAGTTTGTAATACAACTTGGTTATCCAGATCACCCTTAGTTATCTGCTATTACCAGACGTAACTAGTTTACCCTTCATTGCTCAGTTTCCCACAGTACCACTGCCAATATAAACCCGTACGACTAGGTTTAATAGTTGGTTAACTAGCCCAGCCGTCACATTAAGGCTAAGTTACCCCGTTTTAATTTATTTGGTATTTTCGGTAAGGAAACTGGCTTTAGTTAATTACCGAGGTAGTTCCGGTTTCCGGAATTGGTAAACGGAAGGGATAAAGTCCTAATTAGAGGCCGATAGTATAACGATTGTAATTATGGTAACTTTAGATATTTACGAACTTACGAACGATCCGAATATAGA
This sequence comes from Monosporascus sp. 5C6A, assembly GCA_004155035.1. Lineage (NCBI taxonomy): Eukaryota > Fungi > Ascomycota > Sordariomycetes > Xylariales > Monosporascus > Monosporascus sp. 5C6A. The sequence continues at coordinate 70,286 of QJOB01000800.1, read as the reverse complement.
CGATAACGCCGCCGACTTTATTTACAGTTAATTAAAAGGAAAGCTATTAAGTTAAAACGATACGATGCTTTATAACAGGATAAAGCTTTACCCGTACGACGGTAGATAAGTAAAGAAGCGAAAATATCAATTTTAAAGTCTGGCCTAATTAATTAATTTTAAACCGATTACGTAATTTAAATAACAAATTTCTATATGCAAAAGCTTACAAAATAACGATACGAAACGAAAATTTATTAGTAGGGGTTAAAAAAGTTAAGATCGCGTTACTGGCGACGTAGTTATTTGGAATTAGGAAATTAAAATTATAAAACGATGATAACATTAACGATATAAAGCGAATTGCAAATATTAACAGAAAAAGGAATAAGGCTGTAAAATTACGCATTTCAATTACGAAACGAAAATTATAAAATAAAAAAAACGTTTTTTAACGTAATGAAAAAAATACGATAAAGTTATTTTATAGTATTATCTGGATTTGCCTTTTATTAAATGGATAATATCTAATATGGGAACTGTTAGGTAGTTTTTTTTTTAAATTTGTGATTCGTAATTAACTTAAGCGTTAAAACGGTTAAGTTAACGATGGAAATATTAATTTTTCGATTAGAGATAACCCAATTTAACCCGGAAAGACGGTACCGCATTAATCGGAAAGAATTAACTTACTTGAACCGTAAAAAAAAAGCTTTTTATTTTTTCGTAATAACGGAATTAAAAATTATAATTAAAAGGATCGATACGTATAATTATTTACTTTATACCTAAGTACTTAACGACAGAAAACAAGGCTCTAAATTACGATAACATTAAATTACCGGCTTTTAGTTAAATTTCCGAGTCGGGTTTTAGTTGGTTTGTTAAAGAGCCGTTAAAGCTTTTAAAGATTGTTAATTAGGTTAAGCAATATGGTTTGTTATTAACGCCCGAGCTTTTTATTTAAAAAAAAAAGATTATAATCCAGCGTTAAATATTACCGTTTAATATTAATTAATGGATAAATAAAAGGAGAGTGAAGTTAACGAAATAGAGCCTTTAAGTAGCCCGATTGGATTTTTAAAGCTTGTTAAAATTTAAGAGGTTTTTGGGATTATTGTTAAGATAGTTAAAAAATGAAAGGTTTTCCCAGTTTAGGTTTTTTCGGAATTATTTATTGGATTGGTATAGCTTATACCGGATGTTATATTATATGGACTTATTGATTAAAAGAATTACGGTTTTTTAGTAGATATTATGGATAAGATTACATTTTTATGGGGTTTTCGAATTTGTTAACTTATCCGGATTTTCGTTTCTTAAGTATTAAAATTACCGATTAAATTAAGGGCGTTTACCGATTATTTAAAAAGTTTAAGTTTAAAGAGATTGAGCTAATTATTGAGTTACCTTATTAAACGGATAGCCTTAATATAAAGGATTTAATAAAGGCCGTTATTAACATAATTATTAAATGGGATACCGTTATCGATATTATTCTGAAGATCTTTAAGTTATAAGATTTTAAGTAAATTAAAATTATTAAGGATTGACTGAAAATTTTAACGAAGTAAGTTTAGCGCTTTATATTTAATTATATTTATAAATATTGCTTAAAATATGTTGTTAAAATCCGTGATATTTTGGAAGAAGTTAAACGTAAAGGTAAAACGGTTATTAAGGACGAATATATTAAAGGTTTGTTAAAAAGCCTTTTTGTTAGTTCTTTGGAAGGGGTTTTTAATAATTTCTTTACAAAGTTCGAAAATTTGTACGTGATATTTTACGATAATGTTTATATATTAATTAAAGATTGGGCCCTTAATAAGGTAAGTTTGATGCGATATAAAGGCCGAGGTAAATAATAAGGAAAAGTCGGTTTCGATATTGACTAGATTAAGGAAAACCGTCCGTATTTAACGTTGTAATAAAAAAGCCCTAAAGTAAGATATACGGTATTAAACCAACTTAATTAAATGTCCTAAATTAGGAATATATTACAAAAGTTAAAGATTACGCAAGCCCGATAAATTTAGAATTTAAAGGTTTTTAAGGAAAAGATAAGATATAAGGACGTAGCCGTTAAGGCTTTTTAATATTATGTTCCGTTAGGACAAAAATCTCCATAGGTTTACGATTATGGTACCGATTTATCGATTAATGTAATAAGTTTTTAACTAAACGAATTTAAATAAGATAATTATTACCAAGGCCGAAATGATTATTGGGATGGTTACCGTAGTAGTCGAGGCGGTTATAAAGGCCGTAAAGATCGATTAAGTAATTTTTATTCCGGTATTTATTAGTTTTGTTTAAAACCTGGATATTCGATATGTAAGTGCAAGTTGTTTTTTAATATGGAAAATACTAAATTAATTTGTTTCGACGATAACGATACGATTATTTATTTTGGAAATCCCGATAATCGTGCTAAATTAGATATGATATAGTTTCCGATAACTTTTAAATACCAGGCAATTAATAAGTAAATACCGATTTGGAAAAAGGTGCTTAAATAGATTTATAGTTTTCCGAGTTTTCTTACGTAATATAAGAATAAAAATGTAATACTTTAATTACCGATAAAGCCTTTTTGAAGGTACCCATAATAAAGGAGCTGGTACCGAATTTAATAATATATAAGGAAATATTTTAAACTTATTTTATTTTATCAAAATTCTAAAACGATTAAAGGTTAGTAATAATTAAAATCGCGTTACCGAGGTTAATATGGTTTATTTCGTTATAAAAAACGGAATATTTTTTTATAAAAAGATATTTTTGCGTAACTAATTATGAAATAATTTTATTAAGGTTAAAAAAGCCCGATATCTAAAAGAAATCCGTACTTTAAAGGTTAACGACTTTAATTAACCTGATATATTTATTAATATTATGATAGTTAAGTATATTAACGAAAGGAAAATCGATAAAGTTATTAAGAAAATTAAGGACGATAACGACGATATTATATATAAAAGTTTTTTATTTTTAAATATGAAAGCTGGTATTTAAACTAATAACGAGTTAAATTACGGCGGTTTAATTAATAAATGCATTATTAAGTTTTGGGAAAGGAAAATTAAAAAAACGTTAAAAAAAGTTTAAGATTATTTGGTTTGAATTAATTAAGGTCTACCCGGATTTTAATAAGGCTTTTAAAAATTTTATGGTTACCAAGATTTTGAAAGTATTCAGTTGTATTAGCAAAAAACGATTAAAATAACCGAAACCGAGGTTCGAGGTTTAAAGCCGTTAGTGGGAACGAGAAATAATTCCAAAAATTTGAGAATAGATATTAGGTATAAAGCTAAAAGCTAAAAGAAAGCTAACGTTTTATCCCTTTAACATTATAATCCGATAAAATATATCATTCCGTTATTTAAATTGTTAATTAAAATAAATTATAAAGGCGGCAAGAAATTAATTAATAATATAATCGATATTAAGGCAAATTTAAGCGTTATTATTACGTTTTATATTAAGAAATACGGATTAATTATACGACAAATATAAATATCGTTTATAAGTTTTAATTCGCAAAAACGTATACGATTCGAAAATATTATCGCAATATTTATTTAATTCGTTAACCGATTAATGATTATTCCGTTATTTATCGGCGATAACAGCCATGTTACGCAATTATTAATATTCGGATTAAATTCTTTGGTTAAATCGAAAATAATTTTGAATATGGACCTTAAAGTTATGAAAAGAACTTTGGAATTCGGCTTTATAAGAATTATTATTTTATTAATGCTTATAGGAAAAATTAATCGTAATATCCGTACCGATAAAAAGTTAAAAAAAAAGTAGCCGGTAAAATTTTAAGTCGTTTTATTGGCGTAAATAAGCCTATAAACGAAAAGACCGATAAGCCCGTTACGAAATCTTACGTTTTTTCGATTAGTAATACTTATTTTGATTAGGATTATTTTAACATTTAAGACGTAATTAAAGATAAGTTAAAGCCCGGCGATACCATACTAAGATATTTTACTACCAAAAAACTGGTATATATCCTTTATGGCATTTTTTGGGAAAAAATGCGTAATTATGTGAATAAAAAGCAAGCCGTTAAGATTAATATTATGTATAAGCTTAAATGAAAGAAAGTCGTTTCTATTAATAATATATTACTTAACGGATTTGTTCTTTTAGGAAATTTAAATTAAAGGTTTAAGAATTTAAGCGGGCATAGGAAGTTATTAATTAAAAGGAAAAAAGCTCCGACGAGCCCGGTACGTTATTAACAGCCTTGTTTTCTAAATTTTCTGATAGATTTCGAAATATCCGGTTTACCGAAAACAAAACCGCGGCTTTTTTTAATTATATAGGCAATAAGTTTACCTACGTAAAAAAGGCCTTTTTTAAAAAAATGTGATTTCGAAAGGAAATACCTTTAATTTAAAACTAAAAAAATTACGGAAAAATTAAAAAATATATCGTATTTGCTGACGAAATTCGTATAATTTCTTATAAAGCCTGGTAAGCTAAAAGCATTAAAGTACCGGCTAATGTAAAAGATAAATTAATCGACGTATTACGAATACGGATTTACAAGAAATATTCGAATAATTTTATGTTACGTATAAAAATATTTGGTTCCTCATAGAAAAAAAGAATGGTAACTCACGATTAATTAATTCCGTTATAAAATTAAACGTTATTACGTTACAAAATACGTAGATGCGAGAAAATTACAAGGAATTTTTAATTAATTTTATTTTATGTTTTTTAATTAACTTAATAAATCTTTTTTCCGGTTACGATTAAATTACGTTAGTGCCGGTTAATAAAGATTATACGACATTTTCGACACTTTTAAGTCTTTTTAAATATATTATTATGTTTATAGGGTTTATTTATTTTGTAATTTGTTTTTGTTATGTTGTTAGGAGGATTTTGGATAATTTAATGCTTAACGTAACCCGGTTATTCGTTAACGACGTTAATATTAAAAAATTAAAAACTAAATACAATAAGGTAAAAATTTTTCTTAAAATTCGACGATTCGTTTATAAATATATAATAAATATAGATAAAATCCTATTAAATTATAAGCTTGTTACTATTAAGATTAATATAGCAAAATCTTAATAATATAAAAAAACCGTTATTATAATCGGTTTTTTTTTACGGATCAAATAACCGTCGATTTAATAATACCAGGGTACTCAAAATCCTGGAAATTAAGCTATATAAAAACGTTACGGAAATTAAACCTTTTTCAGGTATTACCGTTTATTACCAGATATTTATTATATATTATACTTTAAAAGCTAAAGATTTGACCCGGTTGCTTTATAAAAACCGATTTTTAAATAAAGCCTTAATTAAAACCTGGCGATAGAAATCTTAAAGAAAAACCTTATAATAACCCCGATTTTAATTATTTTAGATTATAGCTTTGGTATAAGAAAAATTATTATAAAAACCGACGTAAGCGGAAAAAGTTATAGAAGTATTTTAAGCCAATTAATCGACAGCATTAAACACTTTATGCGTTATAAAGGTGGTATTTAAAAAGGTGTTAAACTGAATTGCGATATTGGCAAATTGGAATGTTAAGCGGTTTTTAAGATTTTAAGGCGATTCTGGAATTATATTTACGGTATCCGATTTATTTGGGAAACTGACGTTAAGGTATTGGTAACATAAATTAATAACTTTTTAAGTTTTTTACCGGAAACTTTATTAACTAAATGAATTATTTAAATCAAAATGTTCGATTTCGAAATTAAATATATTTTAGATAAGAAAAATTTAGTTACGGATAGTTTGTTTAGAAAACTAGCAAAACTTTTTAATACGTTAAATAATTAATAAGAAAAGGAAGTTAATAACTGCGTTAATATCTAGCTTAATGTCGTTAGGCTTAATTTAATTATAACGGATATAACCTATATTACTTTCGGATCGGGAAATAACCAGGGACTTTTTATTGGCAATTAATTTAAAAAATCGCAACAATACGGTAGGTTTTTAATATTTTTTAAATTTCCTAATCGTTTCTGCAATACCACGATATGCAAAAAAACTGCTTCCAAAATGAAAACTTTAAAACATTTTATTTAAAACGGCATTTTATAGCGTAAAATCGACAAACGTTATGGCAATCGAAAGGTTATTAATATTAAGCAAAAGCGCAATATAGTAATTAGATAATGTTACGAGAATTTTAATTATAAAGAAAAATATTTAACTTATTAACGCATAATAGCTTCCTAGTTTTGAAAAAGCATATATAGATAGATTTAAAAACGGTATTTACATATTTTAAATATCAAAAAGCCATTAATCGACGTTTTAACGAAAGCTACGGCTTTTTATAACTTATCGACATAACAAGTATTTAGGTAATCGATATAAAATTTATGCCCGACAATAATAAACATAGAACTACGGTCAAAACGAGGTATAAGTTATCGGATTAATTAAAAACTATTGCCCTGAGATTTGTTACGTTAATAGCGATTAGGAAGTTTTTAAAGAAACATATCTTTTTTTAACATAGCATTTTGATTAAGATCAAAATTTATAGTAACTTAAAAAATAAAGGCGAAGTTATTAAACGTATACGGCATTAAATATTAAACGGAAAGTCGGAACCGCGTATGTTACCTAACTGTAAAAACCAATTAAAAAAAGCTATGTACTAATCGTTAAAACCTTAATAAAAGCAATAAATGAAAGTAGTAAAAAATAGGTTAAATTCTTGCCTAAAATGGTTTTCGTAGATAATACTATTGTCAGAAATTATAAACTTAACCTTTCTAAACTGTTATATAAATAAAAAACATTATAACCGATCGAAACAATTTTTTTAATTGGGAAAATTATAAACTAAAACCCGAATAACCCGAAGAAAAATTTAATTTTATAACGGATTTAGTTATTAAAGCGAAATGTAAAAAACGTAATTAAAGCTGCTTAAATAATTAATAAGCAACGCCGTAAAATTACCAAACGTACCGATTAAAAAAATCCAAACAAGATAAAATTAAACCTTTAAAAGTGGATAATCTAATATTATTATATAATATACCAAAGTATAAAAATATGTCTAAAGGTGTAAAACTTAAATACCGCTAAATAAGATCATATTTAATTAATAAAATTATTAATTAAGGTACTTACTAGTTAAAGGAAATTAATAAAACATAACTGCAAAAAAGCTTTCTTATTAACCGATTAAAGCAATTTATAAAGGATAAGAAAAAATATTAAAAGCCGATTAATTTATAAAAGATAACTGGATAAAACCGTTACTTAATTAACACAACAGTACGAAAACTTAAATAATATTAATATCGAACTACCAAAAAATTGACAACCCAAAGTTTCGGAATTAATAAAAATTGATATTAAAATACAAATACCGAATAATCGGTTCGAAAATTACGCGGTTATAAACGATAACGACACTTTAAAAACGGTCCGATTAAAATAAAAAAGGAAATTAACGCGATTAATTACAAGGAATTAAGTTACTAAAAAACGTATTTCGTTTTTTTCTTAACCCGGACCATAATTATTTTACAATACAATTACGATTTATTTTTAAATATTAGGTTATATTATACGAACTTTAAATTAAAACCTAAATTTAAATACGCGATTCGTTATTATAGCCTGGAGCTTAAAACGCTTAAAATGTAAATATTAAATTATTAAATAAATATTTTCGCAAAAATCCTTTTCGATTTATAGTAATCGGATATACTTGGCCTTAAATTATCGAAAAACATTATTCCGGAATATACAGTTATATTTTCGATAAACCCGACGTAATTACTATAAAATCCTTTATAGAAACCTGGCAAAAACCGATACCTAAAAATTAAATACATGCCGTATTAATTAGAATATTTTAAAAATACGAATCGTTTTTTATAAAACTTATAAAGTACGAAATTAAAAATACCGAATACCTAAATAAATAACCCGGAAATATATCGAAAATCCTTAGTAAACTTAATTATAAATTAACTTATTAAACCGTTTCGAAATAACTTAACGTAAATTAATCGAAATTACAGCTTTCCCAGTACGGCAAATCTATTTTTTATATCGGATTAAAAGTCGGCAAATAACCAAAAACTTTTACCAGTAATTTGTTATCGGATATATTAACCTTAAATAACGCCGCTTACAACATTAATAAAAATATTTCCAAATATTTAATAACGATTAATAACAAACCCATAATTAAATTACAATAAGTAAAATATTTACTGTAAAATGTTTAAAAATAACGAAAAATATAAAATACATATCGTTTTAAAACTTTATTAAATTTTCTTTCCGATTAAGGATAATACGAAAAAACCGTAATGCCTCGACATTAATAAATAACCCAGGGATTCGATTCGTAATTCGAAAAAACGTTACAATTATTAAAACCGTTAATAAAAATCCTTTCGAAAAAAAACCGCTTAAAAATAGCATGTTATCCGGTATTAAGATAACCGAAACTAATCAGTAATTACTTACTATTTGCTCGACAATACCTAAAATCTAACTAACAGCTAAACTTTAGATTATAGCCGAACTTTGCTTTATTTCTAAGCTTTATTTTGCTTTAATTAATAACATTATCGAAATTTTAAATAACATAAAATTATAAAAGTCAACGCTAATAAATTAATATTAAAATACAAAAGCCCATTCTGCCGTTTAAATCTAACGGTACATCGCATTTTGAAATTTGCAAGTATTTAAAAAATTAAAAAAAACTTTAACTTCCAATCAAAAACCAAAGTAACAGCAATACAAAACGTAAAAAATTTAAAAAATTCCTCAGTATTCGACGCCGTTAAAACCCGGTTCCAATAATTAACTACCTATTTTAACTTACGTCTATTTTTCTCGATCCTAAAACTAATCGCTTTCGCCTCACCGGTATTTGCTTATATACTGCTTAATTTTGTTTATTTTTTAAAAAGAATCTTTCGTATTAAGGAAACCAATTCCTCGAAATTTCCGCTTACATAACAATTACGGAAATTACGGAATTCTAATAATTAACAAAAACCTATAATAAATAATTAATATGGGAATATATACAGGTATAAAAAAATGAAAGCTTTACTAATAAAAATATATTATGGAAAAGTTATAAGAAAAAAATGATTTGGAAATATATAAATACAAAGAAAACGTACACATAATTAATTAAAAAACGCAACAAATAACTGCACCTTCTTAATAACTTTAAATAAAATTTTCTGGAATTTCCTTAACGTACACGTTTTACGGTTAAAATTTTGTTTGCTACAATCGGAAATATCTAATTAATTAAGCGCATAATTTATTATTATTTCTTAACGTTTTTTTATACCTATATAACTTATAAAATAATATATTTATAATACCATTTACCCAAACATACTTATATACCTGTACCTACTTAAATATATATCTTACATATTATCTCTATTTACTACAGCTATCCCAAATTACCAGGTGTTATTTAAAACATTTCCATTCGTCTTAATTAATCCCAAATCAATTATTATATCATTATCCGAAAAACATACCATATAAAATAAAAATAAAAGTTCCAAAAAATTAAATACCTTCCATTTTGGAAAACTTAATTAAAAAACAAACATCAGTATTTAAAATAACGAAAACATAAATCTTTTTTAGTTAAAATACATAATAACAATTTAACGTTCTGTTCCGTAAAAAAAGCCATTTTTCAAATTCGTTTCGATTAAACCATATCGATTATACCTTATAATATTAATAAATGATATCCGTAATAAAATATTACCTTACCGCCCGGTTAAAACCGAAACTATTAACATAATGCAGTTACGGTGCTGCTTTAACGAATGTTTATAATAATATAAAACCGAAAATATTTATAATTTAATTATATTACCGGTTTCATATTAATACTTACGATTTACCTGCCTTAACATAACCTAACATATATTCCAAAAACTGGACGAATAATTTTAAAAAACAAACTATTTTTTATACCTAATAAAACTACTGAAAAAATTAAACAGAAAAATGCCCATTATATTTAAAACATCGCTTAAACTAAAATCCCAACTAAAAGAAAAACAAATCATTAAGTTAATATCTTACATATCAAAACAATACGGATTATTTTAACGTTTAATATTTTCCTTAACTTAAACCGTACCTAATTATTTTTTTAAATATATAGCCGTATATAAACGGAAAACGGACTTAATAATTTACTTATCCGTATAACGATCGTTAAAAACCCGCCTTAACTTAAATTCTAAAGATATAAATTATAATTCGCAGACGTATATTACATTATTATACAAAATGCATTATAGTAAAAATTGAACCGAGAATTAAACAAACGGAATTCGGTAAAAACTAAATGGAATTCGTACTTACCGAAATAATTAACAAATACCTAAGTTTAAAACCAAAACAAAATAATGTTAATCATAATTACGGAATATAACTTAAAAAATACCTATTTTTCAATAGTCAGTTTCTATACGAAAAAAAACAAATCGATTAATTAATTACCGGACCATTAAATATAATATCCGAATCCAAAGCTTCCAAGGCTCCCGTATTTCGATTAATTTATTTTATTAAACGATTTCCCGAACCATCTTTACATTCGATAATACCCCCTTTTTTATCTAAATAACTTCGATTAATTAAAACTTTTATTTTTAAACCTAAATTATTATTTTTAAAATTCGCGTCGAACTTAAAATACATATTACGTTTAAAACTTAATAATTAATAAGCATACGCGATAATATACGGCAAATACATTATACCATACCGCCAAATAAAAAATATATACGAAAATACAAAAATACGGCCTAAGCCGTATTTCTCTCAAAAATAACCTAACTAGATAAAGTACAAACAATCGATTAATACGGAAACGTCGGAACATAAAGCTTAAAAAAACGGGAAAAACAAATAACGAAAAAACTTAATTAAACGTCGAAAACAAAGTCCCGAATTAAAAAAACTAAAAAACAAACCGCATAAGCGCTAACTAAAATAATTACTAAGTTACCAATATATTATATTTCCTATAACGTTGGAATTATTTACATTAAGTTTTAATTATTTCTTACGATAATTCGAAAACGATATTTATCGTAAAAAAGAAAATTAAAATAAAACAATATACCGGGATTTAAATCTGGGTTCAGATAATTAATAACTCCACATTACGCATATATTTTTAAAAGTTCATTTTTCGCTAAGCGTAACCCTATTATTAAACTTTATCATGATTTCAAAACTATACAATACAAACTACGTTTAAATTTACCATTAAACCCACTTACGAAAACACTTTTTGCGATTTTATACTAATCACGGCTAAGGTACCCCGTTCCAATTCAATAAGCGTTATAATACTGGAAATAATTATAATTTTCCGTATAGTTTATACCGTAAAGCCTTTATTTTAACGCAAACGTCGCATTTTCGTCCAACTTTCTATACTGCTGTTTTTATTTTAAAAAGGTAATAAGTGCATTATAAACGTTTTAAGGTTTTATAAATCTCTAAATATCCGTAAAGTAAATGTTGATATATATCTCATTGAAATGGAGCAATATGCCGGAACTTAGGTCCGGGTTCGGATGATTAGTGGCTTTATATTACGTATGTATTTCTAAAGGTTCATTTTCGCTAAGCGTAACCTTATTATCAGACTTTATTATGGTTTTAAGATTATTTAATACAGACTGCGTTTAAACTTATTATTAAATATACTTACGAAGACATTTTTTGTGATTTTGTATTAATGAAGGCTAAGTTACCCCGTTCTAATTTATTTGGTATTTTCGATAAGGAAATTGGTTTTAATTAGCTGTTAAAGCAGCTCCGGTTTCCGGAATTGGTAAACGGAAAAAATAAAACCTTAATTAAAGGCCGATAATATAACGATTGTAATTATAACGACTTAAAGATATTTACGAACTTACGAACGACCGAAATATTAATAATAACGCCGCCGACTTTGTTTATAATTAATTAAAAGGAAAGTTACTAAACTGAAACGATACGATACTTTATAGCAGGATAAAGCTTTACCCGTACGACGGTAGATAAATAAAAAAGTGAAGGTATCGGTTTTAAAATCTGGCCTAATTAATTAGTTTTAAACCGATTACGTAATTTAAATAACAAATTTCATTATGTAAGGGATTACGAAATAACGATACGAAACGAATAATTATTAATAAAGGCTGAAAAAGCCAAAACAGTATTACTAATAACGTGGTTATTCGGAATTAAAAAAATAAAATTATAAAACGACGACAAAATTAACGATATAAAGCGAATTGCGAATATTAGCAGAAAAAAGAATAAGGCTGTGAAATTAGGTATTTTAATTACGAAACGAAAATAATAAAATAGGGAAAATGTTTTTTAACGTAATAAAAAGAATACGATAAAGTTATTTTATAGTGTTATTTAAACCTGTTTTTTATTAATCGGATAACATTTAACGTACCACACAAGCGAGCTGCGCGTCCAAGCAAGCTGCGCGGATTCTGGCACATCGTAACAACTAATCCAAATAACTTAACTACAACCTAATAAATCCATTCCAATTAATGGTATTCTCTGTCGCTAACCGTATTTACAGCTTTAAACCAACGCATGCATTATATTAAAGCTTGTTGCGGACGTATATTGTTATTTCTGTTTCTGAACCGCTTTGCGACCGATTATCTTTTAACGCGTTTAACTTATTATTACCCCCATTTCGAAAGTACTGACGCCGACCGACAAAAAAAACTATTACCGACCGAATTCCCAACCCATATATGCGAACTTTTTTGGTCCGGCTTTAATACGTAGAAGATATTCGCAAAAAACGTCGTGTTAAAAAGTTATAAGGCTTCGTTGCAGGGCGTGCGTGTCGCAAAGCTGTGGGGCAAGGCTGTAGGGCAAGGCTGTAGGGCTTGTTATAGGGTACGTTTTAAGGCGCGTCGCAAAGCGCGTCGATTGCAGGATTTATCGGAGCAACAATTCGATTCTGCGCATTATAAATTATTAAAACAAACGTTTCTAATAAAGGAAATCACTTACTATATAAGATAAACAAATTCTTTTAATTAACAAAAAAAGGGGTAGTAAAAGATTGCTGTTGGTAGTTGTTATAAGGAATCGACTACAAGACGGTTGGAAGGAGGGAATAGTAATATGCATCCGCGGTAAGCCTTAATAAAATACGTGCATTTGTTTAAAGCTGTAAATACAGTTAGCGATAGAGAATACCATTAATTAAAATGGATTTATTGCGTTGTGGTTAAGTTATTTGGATTAGTTGTTACAAGGTGCCAGAATCCGCGCAGCTCGCTTGGACGCGCAGCTCGCTTGTGTGGTACGTTAATATAAAAATTATTAAGTGGTTTTTTTTAGAATTTATTATTTGTAATTAGCTTAAGCGTTAAGGTGGTTAAGTTAACGATAGAAACATTAGTTTTTCGATTAGAAATAGCCCGGTTTGGTTTGGAAAGACGGTATTGCAGTAATCGGAAAAAATCGGCTTACTTGGACCTTAAAAAAAAGGCTTTTTATTTTTTTGTAATAACGGAATCGAAACTACAGTTAAAAGAATCGATGCGAATAATTATTTACTTTATGCCTAAATATTTAACGATAAAAAAGGAAGTTTCAAATTATAATAATATTAAATTAACAGTTTTTAATTAAATTTTTAAGCCGGGTTTTAATTAGTTTATTAAAAAGACGTTAAAGTTTTTAGAGATTATTATTTAAGTTAAGCGATCCGGTTTGTTATTAGTATCCGAATTTTTTATCCTTAAAACAAACTACAGTTTAGCGTTAGATATTATTATTTAATACCGATCGGTAAATATATAAAAAAAAGGTAAGGTTAACGAAGTTAAGCTTTTAAATAGCGCGATTGGATTTTTAAAGCTTAATATAACTTAAAAGGTTTTTGGAATTATTGTTAAAAGACTTAAAGCACGAAAGGTTTTTTTAATTTAAGTTTTTTCGAAATCGTTTATTGGATTTGCTTAGCTTATACCGGATATTACATTATACGGACTTATTAATTAAATGGATTACGGTTTCCTAATAAACATTATAGATAAAATTGTACTTTTTGTAGTTTTTCCGGATTCGTTAGCTTATTTAAATTTTCGTTTTTTAAATATTGGAATTACCGGTTAGATTAAGGGCGTTTATCGATTATTTAAAAGTTCAAGTTTAAGGAAATTAAAATAATTGCCAAGTTATTTTACTAAACGGATAGCTTTAGTATAAAAAATTAAGTAAAAGCTGTTATTAACAGACTTGTTAAATGGGATATTGTTGTTAATATTATCTTGAAAACATTTAAATTGTAAAATTCTAAGTAAATTAAGACTGTTAAGGATTAATTAAGGATTTTAACGAAATAGGTTTAACGTTTTGGATTTAATTACGTTTATAAGTATTATTTAAAATATGTTGTTAAAATCCGCGATATTTTGGAAGAAATTAAACGTAAAGGCAAAACCGTTATTAAGAACGAATATATTAAAAGCTTATTAAAAAAACTTTTTGTTAATTATTTAAAAGGGGTTTTTAATAATTTCTTTATAAAGTTCGAAAACCTGTATGTAATATTTTATAATAATGTTTATATTAATTAGAAATTGGGTTTTTAATAAAGCAGGCTTAATGCGATATAAAAGCCGAAATAGATAATAAGAAAATATCCGTTTCGATATTAATTAAATTAAAGAAAGCTATCCGTATTTAACGCCGCGATAAGGAAACCCTGGATTAAGATATACGGTATCGAGCTAACTTAATAAAGTATCCGAAAGTACGAATATATTGCAAAAGTTAAAAATTACTTAGGCCCGATAAATCTAAAACTTGAAGGTTTTTAAAAAAGAAATAAGATATAAAAATACAGCCGTTAAGGTTTTTTAATATTATGTTTCGTTAAAATAAAAGCTTTCGTAAATTCGCGATTATAATACGGATTTATCGATTAATATAATAAGTTTTTAATTAAACGAATTTAAACGAAATAATTATTATCGAAGCCGAAATAATTATCGGGGTAGTTACCGTAATAATCGAAACCGTTATGGAGGCCGTAAAACCCGATTCGGTAATTTTAATTCCGGTACCTGTTAGTTCTGTTTAAAGCTTAAATATTCGATATATAAATGCAAGTTGTTTTTTAATATGGAAAATATTAAAATAATATGTTTCGACGACGACGGTACAATTATTTACTTTAAAAACCCCGATAATCGTTTTAAGTTAGGCATAATATAGTTTTTAACAATCCTTAAATACCAGGCGATTAATAAGCGAATACCGATTTAAAAAAAGTATTTAAATAAATCTATAATTTTCCGAGTTTTCCTAAATAATATAAAAACAAAATGTAATATTTCGATCGCCGACAGAGCCTTATCGAAGGTATCGATAGTAACGGAACCGGTACCGAACTTAGTAATACATAAGGAAATACCTTAGATTTGTTTTATTTTACGAAAATCCTAAAACAACCGGAAGCTAATAATAATTAAAGCCGCATTATTAAAGTTAATATGGTTTATTTTGTTACAAAAAACGGCATGCTTTTTTATAAAAAGATACCTTTACGTAATTAATTATAAAATAATTTTAATAAGGGTAACGTCCCACACAAGCTCATCGGACACTTTTTTAGCCATTTTTACCACCTATCTTTAATTGCCCATATCTCAACACCAATAATATGGAACGCCTTATAAAAGAAGCCAGAATAAACCTAGCCATTCAGGCTAAAAAACGAGACCCGAAACTTAGTTTCAGACGGCTTAATTCTATATATAAAATCCCTTTATCTACTTTAAAGAATCGAATTCACGGCAAACCTTCCCGAGCCGATACTATTTCGAATCTGCGAAATTTAACGCCGACCGAAGAGCAATCTATTGTCGACCGTATCCTTGATCTCGATGCGCAAGCGTTTCTTGTCCGGCTTCAGCACGTTAAAGATATGGCGAATTTGTTACTTGCTTAACGCGTTACAGGGCGCGTTGGAGTTAATTGGGCGTCGAACTTTGTTAAACAGCAAAAAAAACTCCAGACGCGTTTAAATCGGAAAATCGATTATTAACGGGTTTTATGCGAAAATCCAGAAACGTTTCGTAAGTGGTTCGAACTTGTCCGGGTTACTATTGCAAAATACGGCATCGCAAAAAAGGATATTTATAATTTCGACGAAACAGGATTTTTAATGGGGCTTTTTATGACAACGGGTATGGTAATTACCAGTACCGAAAGACGTGGAAAACCTAGATAAGCGCAACAAGGGAATAAAGAATAGGTTATAGTTATCCAAGCTGTTAATTCCCAAGGTTGGGCTTTATTGCTATTTATTATTATAACGGGGAAAAATCATCTTAAGTCCTGATATCGCGATAGCAAATTACCGACCGATTAAAGGTTTAATATAAGCCATAATAACTGGACAACAAACGAATTAGGTTTAGAATAGATTTAATATTTCGACAAATATATTCGGACGCGTACGAAAGGTTCGAAACGTCTTTTTATTCTCGACGGCCACGAAAACTACCATTCGATGGAATTCGAAAAATATTACGCCAACTACGACATTATTACTCTTTGCATGCCCGTACATTCCTCCCATCAGGTTTAACCTCTTGACGTATCTTATTTTTCTGTTTTAAAACGCGCTTATTCGCGGTATATCGAAGACCTAATACAACGCTATCATACCCATATTGCCAAAGAAGATTTCCTCGCCGGTTTCTACGACGCGTTCCAAGCTGCCATGACGTCCAACAATATCAAATCTGGATTTGCGAAAGCTGGTCTTATTCCATTCGATCCCAATAACGTTCTTTCCGAATTGGAGGTTCCTCCAGTTTTGCCTACGCCGACCGTCTCCCCGCTAACCTCCGCCGGTTCCATTCGTTCCCTACCCGTGAAAACCCCTAAAAATATTAAAAAAATAACAAGGCAAAAACGTTATTTACAAAAAAAGATTGGAATTCCGCAAGGTAACACGTCAAAATAAAAAATAACTAAATCGGTTAATTTTTTAACCAAAAGTAACTTGTTACTTTTGCAGGAAAATGTTTTTTTTAAGGAAAAAGCTGCCCAATTACGCAAAACGAACCATATCTTAAGTAAACGTCGCAGGACCAAAAACAAACATTTTCAAGAAGGAGGAACACTTACTATATAAAAAAAACAAGCTCTTCTGGCTTAAAAAGAAAGAGGTGGTGAAAAATTGCAGCCAACAACAGCTGGAGGGGGTCGTCGCAAGAGGGTTGAAACCAAGGAACGGAAGTGTGGCGTTTATGGCAAGCCTGGACATAATGCACGTACTTGTAACGAAGTTGTAGATAAGTCTAGCGAAAAAGAATCCGATTGATTTTAATTAATGCGATGTGTTGTTGTTAAGTTATTTGAATTTGTTGTTGCAAGGTGCCAGAAAGTGTCCGACGAGCTTGTGTGTCCGATGAGCTTGTGTAGGACGTTAAAAAAATTCGATATTTAAAAAAAACTCATATTTTGAAAATCGACGACTCTAATTAACCCGATATCTATATTAGCGTTATAATAACTAAGCCTGTTAGCGAAAAGACAAAAAGTCGATAAGATAATTAAAAGGATTAAAGTTACTAACGACGATATTATATATAAAAGCCTTTTGTTTATGAATATAAAGGCTAGTATTTAAATCAATAACGAATTAAATTACGGCAGTTTAATTAATAAACGCGTTATTAAATTCTGGGGAAAAAAATTAAAAAAAAAAGCTAAAGAGAAATTTAAGATTATTTGGTTCGAATTAATTAAGGTTTGCCCAGATTTTAATAAAGCTTTCAAGAATTTCATAATTACCAAAACCTTAAAGGTACTGGATTATACTAACAAAAAAACGATTAAGATAACCGAAGCCGAAATTCGAGGTTTTAAGCCGTTAATAATAATAAAAAATGGTTTTAAAATTCTGATAATAAACATTAAATATAAAGCTAAAAATTAAAAAAAAAGATAACGTTTTATTCGTATAATATTACAATCCGACCGAATATATTATTCCGTTATTTAAATTTACAATTAAAGTAAATTATAAAAACGGCGAAAATTTAATTAATAACATAATCGATATTAAAGCAAAATCGAACGTTATCGTTACGTTTTATGTTAAAAAATACGGATTAATTATGCGATAAATACAAATATCGTTTATAAACTTTAATTCTTAAAAACGGATACGATTTGAAGGCATCGTCGAGGTAACTATTTGGTTCGTTAGCCGATTAATCATTATTTCGCTGTTTGTCGTCGATGATAGGTATATTACGTAACTATTAATATTCGGATTAAATTTTATAGCTAAATCGAAAATAACTTTAAATATAAACCTTAAAGTTATAGAAGGAACTTTAAAATTCGGCCTTATAAAAATCATTATTTTATTAATGCTTGCAAAAAAAGTTAATCGTAATATCCGTACCGATAAAAAGCTAAAAAAAGAACAGCCGGTAAAATCCTAAGCCGTTTTATTAACGCAAATAAACTTACGAACGAAAAAACCGAGAAGCCCGTTATCAGTCCTTACGTTTTTTTAATTAATAATACCTGTTTTAATTAAAATTATTTTAATATTTAAGACGCGATTAGAAACAAATTAAAGCCCGGAAATATCATTTTAAGATAGTTTACCGACGAAAAGCTGGCGTATGCCCTTTATAGCATTTTTTAAAAGGAAATACGTAATTATATTAACAAAGAACGAACTATTTAGATTAATATTATGTATAAACCTAAGTAACAAAAAGTTATTCTTGTTAATAATGTACTATCCGACGGATTTGTCCCTTTAAGGAACCCAAACTGGAAAGTTAAAAAACTTAAGCGGGTATAAAAAGTTATTAATTAAAAAATGAACGCCTTAACGAACCAGGCACGCCATTAATAGTCTTATTTCCTAAGTTTTCCGATATACCTCGAAATACCCGGCTTACCGAAAAAAAACCGAAACTTTCCTTAATTATATAGGCGACAAATTTACCCGCATAAAGAAGGCCTTTTTTAAAAAGATGTTATTTCGAAAGGAAGTAATTTTAACTTGGGATTAAAAAAAATGCGGAAAGATTAAAAAATATATTGCATTTGCTTACGAAATTCGTACAGTTCTCTATAAACCCTAACAAATTAAAGGCATTAAAGTACCGGTTAAAATAAAAAATTAATTAATTAACGTATTATAAATATAAATTTAAAAAAAATATTCGAATAATTTTATACCGTATATAGAAATGCTTAATTCCTTATAGATAAAAAAGATAATAACCTGTAATTAATTAATTCGGCGACAAAACTAAACGTTATTACGCTGCGGAATATATAAATGTCAGAAAATTGCAACGAATCTTTAGCTGATTTTGTTATATGTTTTTTGGTTAACTTAATAAATTTTTTGTCCGGTTACGATCAGGTTACGTTAATTCCGGCTAGCAGAAATTATACAACGTTTTCGATACCTTTGGGATTTTTCAGGTATACCATTATACCTATAGGATTTACGAATTTTATGGCTTATTTTTATTACGTAATCGGAAGGATTCTGGATAGTTTAATACTTAACGTAACGCGGTTATTTGTTAACGACGTTAATATTAAAAAATTAAAGATTAAATACGATAAAATAAAGATTTTTCTTGGGATTCGACGATTTGTTTATAAGTACATAGTAAACATAAACAAAACCTTTTTAAACTGTAAACTTACTGGTATGACGATTAATATGGCAAAGTTTTAATAATATTAAAAAACTGCTGTTATAATCGGTTTTCTTTACGGATCGAATAGTCGCCGACCTGATAATATTAAAATAATCAAGATTTTGAAAATTAAACTGTATAGAAATGTTATAAAGATTAAAATTTTTTAGGTATTACCGTTCATTACCAAATATTTATTATATATTATGCTTTAAAAGCTGAACTTTTAACCCGGTTGCGCGGTAAAAATTAATATTTCGAATAAGGCCTTAATTAAAACTTAACGATAAAAACCTTAAAAAAGGACCTTACGATAACTTTAACTTTGATTATTATAGATTATAGTTTTGGTACGGAAAAAGCTATGGAAATATTTTAAGTTAATTAATTAACGGCGTTAAATATTTTGCGCGTTATAAAAGTAATATTCAAAAAGGCGTTAAGTTAAATTACGATATTTACAAACTAAAATATTAAGCAGATTTTAAGATTTTAAGGCGATTTCGGAATTATATTTATAGTATTTAATTTATTTTAGAAATTAACGCTACGGTATTAGTAATATAAATTAATAACTTCTTGAGCTTTTTACCGAGAGCTTTATTAACTAAATAAATTATTTAAATAAAAATGTTCGATTTCGAAATTAAATATATTTTAAGCAAAAAGAATTCAATTACGGATAATTTGTTAAAAAGGCTAATAAAGCCTTTTAACGCTTTGGACGATTAATAAAAAGTAAAAATCGATAACTTTATTAATATTTAGCTAAATATCGTTAAGCTTAACCTAATTATAACGGGTACAACTTACATTACCTTCGGATCGGGAACGGGATAAGGACTTTTTATTAGCAATTAATTTGAAAAGTTACAAAAATACGTTAAGTTTTTAACATCTTTCGAGTTTTCTAATCGTCTCCGCGGTACTACGATACGCAAAAAAATTACTTTTAAAATGGAAACTTTAAAACATTTCGTTTAAAACGGCGTCTTATAGCGTAAAGCCGATAAACGTTATAATAATCCAAAGGTTATTAATATAAAACAAAAACGTAATATAATAATCAGATAATACCGCGAAAATTCTGGTTATAAAGGAAAAGATTTAACTTATCGACGTATAATAACTTTTTATTTCTGGAAAAGCATATAGAGGCAGATTTAAAAGGCGGTATTTGCGTACTTTAAATGTTAAAAAGCCGTTAGTCGGCGCTTTAAAAAAAGCCCCGGCTTTTTACAACTTATCTATATAATAATTATTTGGGTAATCGATATATAATTTATGCCCGACGATAATGGATATAAGGTTATAGTTAAAACAAAATACGAATTATCGGATTATCTGGAAGTTATAATTTTACGATTTATTACGTTAATAATAATTAGGAAGTTTTTAAAGAAGCATATTTTTTTCCGATACGGCATTTCGATTAAGATTAAGATTAATAATGGGTTAAAGAATAAAGGCGAAGTTATCGAAGCATATACGGCGTTAGGTGTTAAGCGGAAAATTGAAGCTGCGTATGCTGCTTAATAGCAAGGATTAGTTAAAAAAGGTTATGTACCGATTGTTAAAGCTTTGATGAAAGTAATAAATGGGACTAGCAAAAAATAGGTTAAACTTTTACCTAAAATAGTTTTCGCGGATAATATCATTATTAAAAGTTATAAATTTAGCCTTTATAAACTGCTATATAAGCAAAAAGCTTTATAGCTGATTGAAATAATCCTTCCGACTTGGAAAATTATAAACTACAACCTGAATACCCCGAAAAAAAAATTAATTTTGCAGCGGATCTAACTATTAAAGCGAAAAATAAAAAACGTGGCTAAAGCCGCCCGAATAATCAGTAAGCAACGCGGTAAAGTTACCAAACGTACCGATCAGAAAGACCGGAATAAGATAAGAATTGAACTTTTAAAGGTAGATAATCTAGTATTATTATATGATATATTAAGGTATATAAATATGTCCAAAAATGTAGAGTTTAAGTACCGATAAACAGGACTATATTTAATTAATAAAACCATTAGTCGAAATACTTACTAATTAAAAGAAATTGATAAAACGTAATTATAAGACAGCTTTCTTATTAACTAATTAAAGCAATTTGTAAAGTATAAAAAAAGATATTAAAAACCGATTAATTTACAAAAAAATAACTAAACGAAACCGTTACTTAATTAACCCGACGGTACGGCGGCCGAAAGCTTAAGTAATACTAATATCGAACTATTAAAAAACTGGTAACTAAAAACTTTGGAATTAATAAAAATTAATATTAAGGTACAAATACCAAGCGGTCGGCTCGAAAGCTACGCGGTTATAGACGATAACAACATTTTAAAAACGATCCGATTAAAGTAGAAAAAGAAATTAACGCGATTAATTATAAGGAATTAAGCTATTAAAAAACGTATTTCGTTTTTTTCTTAATTTTAATTACGATTACGACTTGTTTTTAAGTATTAAGTTACATTATACGAACCTTAAATCGGAGCTTAAAGTCGGATACATAATTCGTAACCATAACCTGGAACTTAAAACCTTCGAAATGGAAATATTGAACTATTAAATAAGTACTTTCGCGAAAATCCTTTTCGATTTATAATAATCGGGTATACTTAAACGTAAATTGTCGAAAGACCTTATTCCGGAATATATAATTATACCTTTCGATAAACCCGATATAATTATTACAGGATTCTTTATAAAAACCTGGAAAAAACCGATACTTAAAAAATAAATACATTCCGTATTAATTAAGCTATTTTAAAAATACGAATCGTTTTTCATATAATTTATAAAGCACGATATTGGGAATACCGAATACCTAAATAAACAACCCGGAAGTATATCGAAGATCCCGGGCGAATTTAACCATAAATTAAGCTATTAAACCGTTTCGAAATAATTTAACGTAAACTAATGGAAATTAAAATCTTCCCGGTACGGCTAATTTAATTTTTACATCGGATTAAAAATTAACAGTTAGCCAAAAACCCGCTTTAATAATTCGTTATCGGATATATCAATCTTAAACAACCTCGCTTACGACATTAATAAATATGTTTCCAAGCATTTAATAACGATTAATAATAAACCTATAATTAAATTACAATAATTAAAACATTTATTTCGGAATATTTGAAAATAACGTAAAATGTTAAATCTGTATCGTTCTAAAACTTTATTAAATTCTTTTCCAATTAAGGATAATACGAAAAAACCGTAATGCTCCGACGTTAATAAATGGCCCAAAGACTTAATTCGTAATTCGAAGAAACGTTGCAATTATTAAAATCGTTAATAAAAGTTCTTTTAAAAAAACCGCTGAAAAATATTATGTCGTTTGATATTAAGATAACCGAACCTAATCGGCAACCACTTATTATTTCTTCGATAATACCTAAAATCTAGCTAGCAATTAAATTTTATTTAAGTTCAACTAATAAATAAAGTTTAGAAAATATTAGATTAGGTATTATAAAAGTCTTAATTAACATAAAATCAAAAGGATCGTTACTAAAAAATCGGTATTAAAATATAAAAACCATCAACTATATTTAAAAATAACGGTATAACGGATTTTAAAGTTTACGTTTATTTAAAAATTAAAAAAAAAGCTTTAACTTCTAATTAAAAACCAAGGCCTAAACCTATCAGTACGTAAAGAGTTTGGGAAATATTTTATTATTCGACGCCGTTAAAACCCGATCACGATAACCAACAGCCCGTTTAAACTTATACCTGTTTTCCTTAACCTTAGAACTAATCGGATTTACGTTACCGGAACCTGCTTATATATTGCTCGGTTCTGCTTGCTTTTGAAAAAAGAACTCTTTCATTAAAAGAACCAGTTCCTCAAAATCTCCGCTTACGCAATAACTACGGGAATTGCGTAATTCTAATAACTAATGAAAACTTATAATAGATAATTAATATGGAAATATATGCAGGTATAAAGAAATAAAAGCTTTAATAACAGAAACATATTATAGAAAAACAAGGTGTCGGAATATATAAGTGCAAAAAAAACGCATATATAATTAATCAAAAAACGTAACAAGCAACTGCACCTTCTTAACAATTTCAAATGAAATCTTCTGGAATTTCCTCGGCGTATACGTTTTACGGTTAAAATTTCGTTAATTATAATCGGAAATATCTAATTAGTTAAGCGCATAATTTACTATTACTTCTTAACGGTTTCTTACATCTATATAACTTATAAAATAACGTATTTATAATACTATTTACCCAAGCATATTTATATACTTACATTTACTTAAATATATATCTTATAAATTATCCTTATTTATTACAGTTATCTTAAATTACTAAATACCGTTTAAAGTACTTTTATTCGTCCCGATTAATCCCAAATTAATTATTATGTTATTATTTGAAAAACATACCATATAAAATAAAAATAAAGGTTTTAAAAAGTTAAATATTTCGCATTTTAAAAAACTTAATTAAAAAACAAACGCCGGTATATAAAATAATAAAAATATAAATCGCCTTTTAATTAAGATATATAACAGTAATTTAACAGCCCGTCCCGTAAAAAAAACTATCCCTTAAATCCGTTTCGATTAAACCATACCGATTATACTTTATAATGTTAATAAACGACGCCTGTAACAAAATGTTACCTTACCGTCCGATTAAAACCGAAAATATTAACATAATACGGTTACGGCGCCGCTTTAACGCGTATTTATAATAATACAAAACCGAAAATATTTATAATTTAATTATATTAACGTACTATATAAGCGAGTCGGCTATATAAGCGAATCGGCCAGTTTTCTTAACTTTTTAATTTTTTAACTTTAATTATTAATATTTTAACATTAATAACATGGAACGTTTTATAAAAGAAGCTAAGATAAATTTAGCTATCCAGGCTAAAAGACAGGATTCGAAACTTACCTTTAAAAAGCTTTATTCTTTATATAACGTCCCCGAATTTACTTTAAAGAATCGATATTACGGTTAACGCGTTCGAGCCGATATTATTCTTAATTCGCGAAAATTAACGCCGACCGAAAAAAAATCGATTGTCGACCGAATTTTTAATTTAAATACGCAAACGTTCCTTATCCGATTTTAGTATGTTAAAGATATAGCGAATTTACTACTGGCTTAACGGGTCGCGATATGCATTAATATTAATTGGGCGTCGAATTTTGTTCGACGGCAAAAAAAATTTAAAACATAATTAAATCGAAAGATTAATTATTAAAAAATATTATGCGAAAATCCAGAGGTATTTCGCAAATAGTTCGAACTGGTTCGAGTTACAATTGCAAAATATGGCATCGCCGAAAAGGATATTTATAATTTCGACAAAACGGGATTTTTAATAAAGTTTTTAATAACATACGGCATAATAATTATAAACGCCGAAAAACGTAAAAAATTTAAATAAGCTTAATAAAGTAATCGGAAGTAAGTTATAATTATATAAATTATTAATTTATAAAGTTAAGTTATATCGTTATTTATTATTTTTGCGGGAAAACTTATTTTAAATTTTAATATCGTAATAATTTATTATTACCTAATTAAAAGGTTAAAACCAGTTATAATAATTAAATAACGAACGAATTAAGTTTAAAATAAATTTAGCATTTCGATAAATATATTCGAACGTATACGAAAAAAACGAAACGTTTCCTTATTTTTAAAGGTTACGAAAATTATTATTCGATAAAATTCGAAAAATATTACGCAAACAACGACATTATTACGCTTTATATACCTTTTTATTTTTTTTATCGGTTTTAACCTTTTAACGTATCCTGCTTTTCCGTTTTAAAACGCGCTTATACGCTTTATATCGAGAATTTAATACGATATTATTATATTTATATCGTTAAGGAAAATTTTCTTACCGGTTTCTTCGACGTATTTAAAGCCGTTATAACGTCTAACTATATCAAATCCGGTTTCGCAAAAATTAAACTTATTCTATTTAATCCTAATAACGTTTTTTCCGATTTGGAAATTTTTCCAGTTATACTTATGCCGACCGTCTTGCCGCTTACCTCCGCCGGCTCCATTTTTTCCCTACCGTCGAAAACCCCTCGAAATATACAAGAAATAAAAAAACGGAAACAATACTTACAAAGAAAAATTAGAAATTACTAAGGGAACTTGCCGATAAAAATAATTAAATCGGTTAATTTTTTAATAAAAAGTAACTTAATATTTTTGTACAAAATTGTTTTTTTTAAAAAAGAAACCGTTAAATTATACGAAACTAACCATTTTCTTAGTAAACGCCGAAAAAACAAAAATAAACGTTTTCAAAAAAAAGGAACACTTATTATACAAAAAAAACAAGCTTTCCTGGCCGAAAAAAAAAAGGTAATAAAAAATTCCAGCCGATAACGGCAAAAGGTAATCGTTACAAAAAGGTTAAAACGAAAGAACGGAAATGTGGCGTTTGCGGCAAGCCCGGATATAATGCGCGTACTTATAAAAAGGTTGTAAATACGTCTAGCGACGAGGAATCCGATTAATTTAAATTAATTTATTACGTTATAATTATGTTATTTAGATTTGTTATCGCGGAATGCCAAAAACCGGCCGACTCGCTTATGTGGCCGACTCGCTTATGTAATACGTTATTTGATAAGTATATTACGGAAATAATTAAAATCGATAACCGATAATTTAAAAAATAATTAAAAAAAGAAAACATTTTAGTTTACGGGTTAGATATTTTATAATTAATTAAAAGAAAAAACGTAAAATACTTTTTATTTCTTATGAAATAACTTTAAAGTTTATGGGATTTGGTATTACTTAACGACAAGATATAAGCCAGGTATAGTGTTATAATTATAGCAAGATGGGATATATTGCCTAACGATGCAAGAAGTTGCAAAAAACCGATAAAAAAATCTATTAAACCCTGATACCTAAGGGATTAGTAAAAGGTCAAAACGGTAGCAGATAAGTTAATATGATTTATATTCGCAAGGACGACAAATAAAAAAATGCATAATAGGGATTAAAAACGGTTAGAGTTTTTTTATAAGCAGTAATGAAACGATAAGTTTAAAAAGCCCGGTATGCGAACCTTTACCCGGTTAACTACAACCAGTTTTAATGTTTTGTTTACGTATTATGGCTGCACCACACCACACAACCACCAGGGCAAAAGATCGGTGGAATAATCGAAATTATAGCAATCATTCTAGTGCTTACAGCTGTATATGTACTAAAGCTGTTACGGTGCCGTAACATTACGCAAAAGAAAAATAACGAATTTATAAACGAATTACTCGTATAAAAGAAAGGTTACGATTTTTATACCCGGACGGGATATAATTAGAAAGACTAATAATAATACCGAGAATTACGAGTTTTTACCATACAGGAAAGTCGAAAATATAACATCAGTATTAACATAGCTGGAAGACAAAAAATGCTTTTACGGAAACCCTACGTATTATTTTAGATAATGCAATTATTAAAATCAAAAAGAATTAATTTAAATGGTTTATCGATAAATATTACCAAAAGGCTATTATTAAAATTTATATTTAGTATTTATAAGTAACTCTTAAAAACAAAAAACATTACAAAAAAAGTTAACAAAGTTTCTTAGTCCGAATTAGCCGATTTCGTAAGTAAGATACAAAGTTATTAAAGGATTAGAAAACGATATTTGCAACTTAGCAAATCGGTTACATTAGCAAAAAAAAGAAGACTTTTTAACTTAAAGCTTAATTACGCTATTAAAAATACCAGATAAAGTAAATAGAAAAAGTATGCAAGCGACTTACGGAATAAGTCCAACAATTTATAAAGTTCTTAAAAAAAGACGTTATTTATAAAAAAAACCTTAAAACAGCAAAAGCCGGAAACAACAGTAAAGATTTCCTAAAATAGTTCTAAATACGATAACAAAAACTAATAACAACCTTGTTACATTAAAAATACAAATTGGGACATATTGATATACCGTAATAGTAGATTACAGAACTTTAAACGCTAACTACATTAACGTACCACACCAGTAAGGGCCCAAACCAGTAAACGGACCGTTTTTTAATACTCCGCAACAACAAATCCAAATAAAACAACCACAACGCGATAAATTAATTTAAACTAATCGGATTTTTCGTCGTTAAACGTATCTACAATTTTTTTTACAAGTATGCGCATTATATCCGGGCTTGCCGTAAACGTTATATTTTCGTTTTTTCGTTTTAACCCTTTTGTAACGATTATTTTTAATTGTTATTAACTGGATTTTTTTTACCACCCTTTTCTTTTTCGGCTAGAAAAACTTATCTTTTTTATATAATAAATATTTCTTTTTTTAAAAACGTTTATTTTTAATCCTTTAGCGTTTATTAAAAAGATAGTTAATTTCGCGTAATTTAACGGTTTTTTTTAAAAAAACGTTTTCGTACAAAAGTATTAAATTACTTCTTGTTAAAAAATTAACCGATTTAATTATTTTTGTCGGCGAGTTCCCCTAGTAATTTTTAATCTTTTTTTGCAAGTATTATCCCCGTTTTTTTATTTTTTAGATATTTCAAAGGGTTTTCGACGGTAAGGAAAAAATGGAACCGGTGGAGGTAAGCGGCGAAACGGTCGGCATAAGTACAGCTGAAAAAATTCCAAATTGGAAAAAATATTATTAAAATTAAATAAAACAAGTCCAGTTTTTGCAAAACCGGACTTGATATTATCGGACGTTATAACGGCTTTAAACGCGTCGAAAAAACCGGCAAAAAAGTTTTCCTTAGTGATGTAGATATAATAACGTTACATTAAATTTTCGATATAAAACGTATACGCGCGTTTTAAAACGGAAAAACAAGATACGTTAAAAAATTAAAACCGATAAAAGGAATAAAAAGGTTAATAAAACCTAATAATGTCGTTATTCGCGTAATATTTTTCGAATTCCATTAATTAATAACTTTTATAACCGTTAAAAATAAAGAAACGTTTGGTTTTTTTCGTATACGTTCGAATATGTTCCTCGAAATGTTAAATTTCTTTTAAACTTAATTTATTTGTTATTTAATTATTATAATTAATCTTAACTTCTTAATCGGTAAGTAATAAATTATCGCAATATTAAGATTAAAAGTAAATCTTTGCTGTTAAAATACTAAATAACAATATAACTTAACTTTATAAATTAATAATTTATATAATTATAATTTATTTCCTATTGTTTTATTACGTTTATTTAAGTTTTTTATATTTTTCAGCATTTGTAATTATTATACTGCATATTATTAAAAGCTTTATTAAAAAGTCCGTTTCGTCGAAGTTATAAATATCTTTTTTTACGATATCGTATTTTTTAATTATACTTCGAACTAATTCGAATTATTTGCGAAATATTTCCGGATTTTCGCATAATACCTTTTAATAATCGATTTTGCGATTTAAACGCGTTTAAAACCTTTTTTGCCGTCGAACAAATCTTAATACTCAGTTAACCCTAATACGATTTACGACGTATAAAGTAAGCAACAAATTCGTTATATCTTTAAGATACTAAAGCCGGATAAGAAACGTTTACGTATTTAAGGTAAAAATTCGGTCGACAATCGATTTCTTTTTAGTCGGCGTTAATTTTCGTAAAAAAAGAAATATATCAATTCAGGTGCGTTTATTACCGTATCGGGCCTTTAAGATAATTTCGGCAATATCGTAGATAGAATTAAGCTGTTTATAATTAAGTTTTTGGTTTTGTTTTTTAACTTAAATAGCTAAATCTATGTTAATTTCTTTTGTAAAACGTTTTATAACGTTAATGGGAAGTAATAGATTAATAAAGTTGGGTAATTAGAATAATCGCAAAATTGGGCCGCTAAATGGTTAGGGCCGTTTACTGGTATAAGACGTTATCCTAAAATTGGTAAATCAACTTAGATTATTAGGAAAAAGTAAAAAGAACGCTTACATCGCCGACAACGCCAAAAGTCAGGTATTTGCTTACAATAACGGAAAAATTATACGCAAAATTAATTACTTCGAAATCTTTATTTAAGGACGAATTTAACAATTAGTTTCAATATCGTTCTATTAGGAGACTACGACATAATCTTAGAAAAACCATGGTTATATCAATATAACCCCTTAATCAATTAAAGTACTAGCTAGATAAAATTTCTTTTATACCTTATCGATAAGCAAAAAAAATTCCATATTCGATTAGTAAAGAAAAACGACAAATATAAGCATAAAAATACGACAGAAACCTTACTACCTAAAGTAACAAAATATAAAAAGGAAAAAAAGGCATAACAAACGTATTTAACGTATCAGAACCATTATCCGGGTACAGTTTTGCGATATCAACGAAATCTTAGAATATTAACCTAAAAAACCAGAAAAAAAATATAATTAACATATTACCATAATATCGAAAATATAGGCAATTATTTCAAAAAAAGTTCGAAACGAAGTTACTAAAATATAACGAATAGGACAATGGAATAATCCTTAAAAAAGTACCTTACCGAAGTTTATCTTATTTACAATTTGAATGAAATAAAACTATACATTTTACGTAAATACCTCGAAAATAGATTCAAAAAGAGATTGATTCGACGATCTATATTTTTAACCGGGTACCCTATATTTTTTGTACAAAAAAAACGGCAAGCCACGATTAATAATGCACTATTAATATTTTAATAATATTAGTATCAAAAATAAAACATTTTTACCATTAATTACCGAAATAAAAAATCACTTATAAAGAATTAAATAGTTTATTGCTATAAGCTTTAGAATTAAGTATAACCTAATTCGAATCAAGCTAAAATACGAATAAAAAACGGCTTTCAGAATAAAATACAAACTGTACGAATATTTGATTACATTAATAAAACTTACTAACATATTAATAACCTTTTAGCAAACAATTAATTACGTATTTCGAGAATATCTGGATATCTTCGTTATGTATTATTTAAACGACATTTTGATTCTTTCAAAGTGAGAAAAAATATATGCAAAATATGTTTATTAAGTTCTTCAAGCTTTATAGGATGCTAATTTATTAATTAACGCCGAGAAAAGTCAGTTTTATACGTAGAAAATGGAATATCTGGGATATATTATTACCTTCGGATATATTATAATCGAATCAAAGAAAATTACAGCAGTTACAAAAAAGCTAATATTTATTATTGTTATAAAGATACAGGCATTTATTGGATTCGTCAATTATTACAAAGAGTTTATTAAATACTTTAGCAAGATCGCGAGATTATTGTCGAATTTAACCAGAAAAAGAAACAAGTTCCAATAAATAACGGAAAGGAAAAAGGCTTTTTAACAAATTAAAAATGCAATTACTAATAAACAAGGACTGATTATGTACGATCTACAACGCCCAGATAAGTTAAAAATCGACTTCTCGGATTATGCATTAAGCGTGGTAATTGGATACCGAAATAATTAAACAATATTTTACTCGATTGCTTTGTATTCTTACAAGTTAAAAAAACGGAACTGAATTATGTTATTCCTAATAAAGAGTTTATAGTTATCGTTAAGGCTTTTCGGGAATTTAAGCATATGCTTAAAGGGAATCTTTATTAAACTAAAGTTTATACCGATTACAAAAGTCTTACCCGTTTTATTATACGAGAACTTATAAGGCGACAGCTACGTTACGTAAAGAAATTAACGGAGTACGATTTCGTTATTATCTACCAAAAGGGCTTTAAAAAGGGTAAGGCAGACGTTCTTAATAAACGACCTGACTTAAAAGAAAAATTGGTCAAGGCTAGCTATAAGATTTTTGATATTATCTTAAAGGAATACCTTAAATTTCGACAAATTGTAACGATTAAGGCAGTGCCTTCCGATCTACATCAAAAAATCCAACAATATAACAATAACCTACCCGTCTATTAGAAAACGGATAAAATCCAGATTCCAGAAAATTATTAATAAAATCTGATATGGTGAATTGGGACCGGGTAACTCAGCCTTGATCAGTACAAAATAGCAAAGAGTGTTTTCGTAAGTGTGCTTAGTGGTGAGTTTAAACGCAGTCTGTATTAAATAGTATTGAAACTATGATAAAGTCTGATAATAAGGTTACGCCTAGCGAAAATGAACCTTTAAAAATACATGCGTAATATGAAGCTATTAATTATCCGAGTCCGGACTTAAGTTCCGCCATATTATCTTATTTTAAATTTTCTTTTACGATAAATATCGTTTTTAAGTTATCATAAAAAAAATTAAAATTTTAAGTAAGAAATTATAACGATATAGGAAATATAATGTACTGGTAACTTAATAATTAATTTCGTTAGCGCTTATGCGGTTTGTTTTTTAATTCTTTTAATTCGGGATTTCGTTTTTGACGTTTAATTAAATTCTTTCGTTGTTTTTCTTTTCCGTTTTTTTCAAGTTTTATTTTCCGACGTTTTCGTATTAATCGATTGCTTATATTTTGTTTAATTAAGTTATCCTTAAGGAAAATACGGTTTAAGCCGTGCTTTTATATTTTTATATATATTTTCTATTTAGCGGTATGGTATAATGTATTTGCCGTATATTATCGCGTATGTTCGTTAATTATTAAGTTTTGAACGCTGTATATATTTTAAGTTCGACGGAAATCCTAAAAATAACGATTTAAGTTTAAAAGTAAAAGTTTTAATCGGTCCAGGTTGTTTAGACGGAAAAAAAGTATTATCGGATATAAAGATGGTTCGGGAAATTATTTAATCGAATAAATTAATCGAAGTACGGGGGCTTTAAATGTTTTGGATTCGGGTATTGTATTTGGTAACCCGGCAGTTAATTAATTAATTTGTTTTTTTATATGCAGGTTTGCTATTAAGAAATGGGTGTTTTTTAAGTTATATTCTTGGATTATGCCTTGCATTTTTTTGTTTTAGTTTTAAACTTAGGTATTTTTTAATTATTTCGGTAAGTACGAATTTTGTTTAGTTTTTACCGAATCTCGTTTGTTTTATTATCGGTCCTATTTTTTATGATCATGGATTTCGTATAATAATGTAATAAACGTATATTAGCTATAAGTTATATATATAGAATTTAAATTAAAAGGGTATTTTAACGATTATTATATAAATAAATGGGTTGTTAAATTTGTTTTCCGTTTATATGCGGCTGTATATTTAAAGAAATGATCGGGTTCGGTTTGGGTTAAGGAAAGTATCGAACGTTAAAACGGTTCGAATCTTTTTGATATATAACATGTTAATTTAATAACCCGTTTTTTCTTTTTTAGTTAGGACTTTAATTTAAGCGATATTCCAGATATAATAAGGGTTTTTTTGTTTGATTTTTTTAGTAACTTTATTAGATATAAGAAATAGTTCGTTTTTTAAAATTATTCGTTCGGTTTTTGGAATATATGTTAGGTTATATTAAGGCAAGTAAATAATAATTATTAATATAAAACCGGTAACGTACCACACAATCAAGTCGGCCACATAAGCAAATCGGCCGGTTTTTGGCATTCCGCGATAATAAATCTAAATAACATAACTATAACGTAATAAATTAATTTAAATTAATCGGATTCCTTGTCGCTAGACGTATTTACAACCTTTTTATAAGTACGCGCATTATGTCCGGGCTTGCCGCAAACGCCACATTTCCGTTCTTTCGTTTTAACCTTTTTGTAACGATTACCTTTTGCCGTTATCGGCTGGAATTTTTTATTACCTTTTTTTTTCGGCCAGGAAAGCTTGTTTTTTTTATATAATAAGTATTTCTTTTTTTTGAAAACGTTTATTTTTGTTTTTTCGGCGTTTACTAAGAAAATGGTTAATTTCGCGTAATTTGGCGGTTTCTTTTTTAAAAAAAATAATTTTGTACAAAAATATTAAGTTATTTTTTATTAAAAAATTAACCGATTTAATTATTTTTGTCGGCAAGTTCCCTTAGTAATTTCTAATTTTTCTTTATAAGTATTGTCCCCGTTTTTTTATTTCTTGTATATTTCGAGGGGTTTTCGACGGTAGGGAAAAATGGAGCCGGCGGAGGTAAGCGGCAAGACGGTCGGCATAGGTATAACTAGAAAAATTTCCAAACCGGAAAAAACGTTATTAGGATTAAATGGAATAAGTGTAGTTTTTGCGAAACCGGATTTAATATTGTCGAACGTTATAACGGCTTTAAATACGTCGAAAAAACCGGCGAGAAAATTTTCCTTAGCGATATAGGTATGGTAATATCGCATTAAATTCTCGATATAAAACGTATAAGCACGTTTTAAAACGGAAAAATAGGATACGTTAAAAAATTAAAACCGATAAAAAAATAAGGGGATATATAAAACGTAATAATATCGTTATTTACGTAATATTTTTCGAATTTTATCGAATAATAATTTTCGTAACCTTTATAAATAAGAAAACGTTTCGTTTTTTTCGTTTATGTTCGAATATATTTATCGAAATACTAAATTTATTTTAAACTTAATTCGTTTATTATTTAATTATTATAACTGGTTTTAACCTTTTAATTAGGTAATAATAAATTATTACGATATTAAAATTTAAAGTAAGTTTTCCCCGTAAAAATAATAAATAACGGTATAACTTAATTTTACAAATTAATAATTTGTATAATTATAACTTATTCCCGATTATTTTGTTAGGTTTATTTAGGTTTTTTACGTTTTTCGGCTTTTATAATTATTATGCCGTATGTTATTAAAAACCTTATTAAAAATCCCGTTTTGTCGAAATTATAAATATCCTTTTCGGCGATGCCGTATTTTGCAATTATAATTCGAACCAATTCGAACTACTTGCGAAATACCTCTGGATTTTCGCATAATATTTTTTAATAATTAATCTTTCGATTTAATTACGTTTTAAATTTTTTTTGCCGTCGAATAAAATTCGACGCCCAATTAATATTAACGCATATCGCGACCCGTTAAGCCAGTAGTAAATTCGCTATATCTTTAACATATTAAAATCGGATAAGGAACGTTTGCGTATTTAAATTAAAAATTCGGTCGACAATCGATTTTTTTTCGGTCGGCGTTAATTTTCGCAAATTAGGAATAATATCGGTTCGAACGCGTTAACCGTGATATCGATTTTTTAAAGTAAATTCGGGGACGTTATATAAAAAATAAAGCTTTTTACAGGTAAGTTTCGGATTCCGTTTTTTAACCTGGATGGCTAAATTTATTTTAGCTTTTTTTGTAAGACGTTTTATGTTATTAATGTTAAAATATTGGTAATTAAAGTTGGAAGGTTAAAAAGTTAAGAAAACTGGCCGACTCGTTTATGTGGCCGACTTGCTTGTATGGTACGTTATCGTAAATTATGGAAATTTAATAATTTTATCTTTAACATTTCTTTTAATCTTTATACAACATATCGATTAAGATATTATCTTTTTAATCTATTTATTCTGCTTTCAATATAAAGTTCCTAAACTCTACAGCGTATGTGAAAATTAGTCTTTTTTAACGCAGTTAAAAAATATTCTAAACTGCAACTTGTTCTTTATCCGGATTTTCAAAATTATTTTTAAACTTATCTTTGAAGTTAATATAACTAGAAAAAACCTTTCGAATAAATTCCTCTTAATCAAACTTCCCATTTTTCAAAAACTCCCTTATAATAAACTTAAACTAATTAAAAATATCTTCTTCCAAATAAACGACGATAGCAAAAATCTAATCTGCTAGATCGGTAAGTCCATTAAAGCAAACGTAAACCCAAACTTAAATCAAAAAACTCTGGACATTTCCCTTCCTATTATAAAGCTAAAGTTTTTAAGCATAATTTTACGAAAACCCACTTATTAAACTACTACCATCTTATTAATAAATTGCTAAACAATAACTTCGAATTCCTTAATCTTATCTTACAATGGCTAAACCGTAAATTCCGAAATAACTGCTGTTCATACGCTAATCGACATACTAACGGTTCGAATATTGTTTAAAATCTAACTATACCACAAATCAAAAACTTATAACGTATAACGGCTAAGCTAATTAACCAACTATTAAATCTAATTATACGAATTTATGTTAGCAATAATACTATAGAAAACTAAATAATAACGATAATATTAATTACGTTTAATAATAATAAATAATCGAAAATAATCTAAGTAACTAAATTATATTACAAACTGGTATTATTTAAAGTTATAGGAAATAATAAACGTATATATCCTATTTTTGGCTTAAAACGCTTAAGGTGCTTAAACCTTTAAGTCTATTAAACCCTTTAAACGTTATTATATTACTTAAGCCGTTTAAGATGCTAAAACCGTTAAGCTTTTTAAGCCGGTTACGTAACCCTAGGTCATTGTCGGATCTTCTTTTCTTAAGACTCCGACCGTTCTTAGAGAAGCCAAGCCTTGTTAAGTTATAACATATTGTTAAATTCCCGTACCGCCGTGTTCCTGTTTTTGTTACGCCCGGTTATCGTTATATAATTTTTATATTAGCACGCCGTTATCTGGCGGCCGGTTTTAATGTTCCGGTATTTAAAACGTTAGTAAATTCTGTATATATATAAGTTTTTTTAATCAATATAATATAACTACTATCTATCGTAGCACCGCCGCTACGCCGACGTAATCAAATCGTTTCTTTCCCTTTTTATTCTTTCTCTGCTGTCTTTTTAATAATACCTTTTATTATGCCCGTTCGTTATCTTAAGCGTTCCTAAAAGGCCTTAAGCTTTAGTTGCGGCCGTACTTATTTTATAACGATTTAAATTAATCGGGTGGTTTAAGTTTATTAAAGTTGCTTTTGTCGGCAAATACGCTGCAATTCTGGAGACTGGGGGAAGGAGGTTACTTACTCTTGCTATCCTAGAACTGGAGGTGGGGGGGAGCAGCTACATATAGACTTCAGCTCCTTTGTCCTTGCAATCCTAAGGCCATATCAAAGCCCGTTTGTTCCTTTTACCGCTCCTTCCAAGAAATCACCTCAACTGCCGACAGCTTTTATAGAATTCGGTTTTGTTAAAATTACAACCTTAAAAGTTTTCGGCCGGATCTTAGATAAGGCGATAAAGATTTAACTATTTAACTTTATATTAAAAACCTTATTTAAGATTTTTAAAGTTTAAAATTTTTTTAAATATTATTTCATTTCCTTTTATTTATTAATATTAGTAATAATAACAGTTTTTACGCCCATATTTCATTTGCGTTAATATTTTCTTAATTTAATAAGTCCAGTTAATAATATTAAAATAAAAAGTATAAAGAATTACAAGTAACTTATAATAAGTAAGTAATTATACAGTAACAGCGTAAAGGTGTATTTTAATAATAACAAAAAGGTTTATTTTTTTATCGTTAAATTTATCGTTAAGTTATATATTATGTATTAACCTATATACATCTTTTTTCGTTACAAATATCGGCGTCGGAACGGTATCGGTTCGTTTATTTCACATAACGGTTTTAAAATTTCGTTATTAACGTTTTAACTTATTTGAAAATCCGTTTTAGTCTGTTTACAAAATACGAAATATTATTTTACTTTTCTTATTACGCTGCCGTTTTAAAGACGTTTAAATTACGACACGCTTCCGGTTTTATATCTGAATAAAACCCGTAATTAGCGAGAAATAACGGAATACCAGTAATTTCAAATACCTAATTATTATAAACGAATTTAATTAAAAACTCTTAATTATTTATTTATCTTAAACAAAAATGTAATATCGCAAATATTATTTTATTGTAACCTTTATTACCTTCGTTAAAAGCGTTTAAAGATCTTTTAAATTCCTTTATCGTTTTCCAAGCGCCCTTTACTTTGTTATTGTAAGTTAGAAAATATGTAATAAGCTTAACCTATACGATCTGCAACAAGTTACCTAAAAGAGATTTATTTTTTAACCAAAAAGGAAAAACAAAAAGGAAAATTGAAATATATTTATATGTAAGAAATATACAACGCGGCGTTAACGCTAGCGCTGCGTGGTCCTAGCGTATTGGCACCGGGGTAATTCCGGTGCCCCTAATTAGAGCTGCGTACGGCCCTATCATAATAAACAGCATTACATTTATTATAAAATCATCGGTTATACAGAGAAAAACTGCGACCTCCTTCATTCCAACCAGGCTCCTTTAAGCTGGAAAAGCCCCACTATTAAGATAGAGAAGAATCCAGAACAAAAAAGACGGAAGGGGAAGCTAAATTTTGTAGGCCGCTCGTGGTATGGAGGATGTATAAGACCCTGTCATCACACACTGAAGCATATATGGCTGAAGAAGACGGTGGATTATCTGGCTGACCTTCTAAGAGGTCCTGTCTAAAAAGAAAGGTTGCGAGACTTCCTTAAATACACATAAAACAGCTGTATCCGAGAGGGGACGATACCAGGGCTTTGAACAGTGGCAGCGTGCAGCCTAAAGGCGTCTACTAGTTGCAACGCTAGCTAAGCCATTTAGCAGGCAACAGCCCTAGCCTTCAGTAGGGTCTGACAGGATGCCATTTTTGGATCCCAAAACTTCCAGTCTTGGAGGCTTCTATACCAAGTAGGCATCATTTATATGCAAAATACAGACGGTAATTGACCGTACGAGACCTGTAAGAGATTGTTACTAGTGGTTCAAGGGCAAATTCGTCGCACTGAATCGTTAATAATTGGGTATACTCTTTGACTTTACTAAGGAAATCCCATAATTGTATCAGCGAATGGGCTGATGCGGGAGCCTTTAAGCTTTCCAGTGATCTCGGCAGTTCAACCATCCGTTCCTATTTGGTCTTGAGCTTCTATCCTTGGCAGAATCTCAGCAGGTGGGTATCAACTAGAGACAGCACGGGTGTCCTTACTTGTGGTGGACATACACGGCTTTAACACACAACTTGGATCTTCTCAGATGACGCATTGCTGTAAGATAGAAACCAAAGAGCAGCCACAATCAGCACCGTCTCGAAGCGACAGGAAATTGAAGGATCCGCCACCAAGAACTCTGGCGAACGGCTTCGCCCTGAAAGCAGCAGTGCGAACAAGCTTACCGGGCGTGAAATACGAGAATACATCCAAGTTTGAGGCATTACGGGGGTAGCGAGCACTCTTTTTCCCGGTGGGTCTTCAGGGAGACGAGTTCGCTAATCGAGCCCATCACCGTGGTCTCCGACTGCCAAAAGAATCCGGGGATACAATCGAATATGCTTCGAGTCGAAGAAAGCAATAGGCGCCTGGCGGCGCGTATGACAGGTTCCCTCCCACAGATAGCAGACTTTGTTCTTTATCTGACATAATTCCTGAAGACCGGCATCTTCGGGTAGCTAACGACACGATTCCGCTTGCATTGACATGTCTTAGCGTTGCAGGAAGCTTGGTGTTGCCAGAACCCGTCTCCGAATGTTTGTTAATGATCGCAACCTCTCGGTAACAGCTTCAATTTTACCGATATGAGTCCCGACCTTCTCAATGTCGATTCTGCCGCCATTTTCCATCCATTTACCGATCATCAGACTCCATAACTATCTTCCTTCAAGCTTAAACTTAAAGACGCCAAAGAGTAGGAGGGGAAACATGCCTTCCGTACAGCAGATGTCGCAGAATAGGGGTCACTTGCTTAGTCATCAGGACCCTTGGCACCCCGGAAGAAAGCTTCCGGGGCTCCTACAAGTATATATAGAGCTTCCTAGTTACTGCTTTCTAGAGCTAGAATTATCCATGACAATTTGTATTTCTTACACCTTATATATACGTTCCTCGCGATCTGCCTAACTGTAACAGTTATAAGCCCGGTGCTTTAATTACGCAAGATAGTTACGGTTAGATTAATTGCATCCTTTTTTTATTAATTAAACATTTTATACCTTATTACCTTTAATATAGCAAAAGATCCCATTTTTAAAAACGTAATTTTTAAAAATTACCTAAGTTACTTTAATTGGTTCCTTTCTTTACGTTTTAATGTTTTTTCGCGCGGTGTTTAATACCTTATCGACCTTAATATACCTGACGCGGAGCTTTTTACGGTTAATCGGAAAATCTTTACGTTTTAGGAATATACCGCGGAAGCTAACGTACGAATACAGCAGTAATATATAAAAGCTTTATCTGTTTAGGAAAACTTTTACCCCGATATTGATTAACATAGCCCTTAACCGGAAATTCCCGAGGAATTTAAGGCCAGAAATTTTAAAAACGAATACGATAGTAATTTTAAACGTTTAATAAACAAATCGCGAAAAGTTTCCAAAATCGAAATTAAATATACCAACATTTAAATATAGATTAACGCAATAATAAAAAACCAAATCTTTAAAAACGCGCAAATTAACTTGTTAATCCGAAAAAAAATTACGATTTAGGATTTAGTTAAGAAATTAAGGGATTAATTCGTTTCCTTTAAATTAAGCACCATTACGACGATATATAAAAAGTATCGTAATACTCTGCGCCAAGCCGAAGTGGGTTACATAAAGCTTAATTAATAATACCGGATTTAACTTGCCGTATATATTTAGGCAGAAACGTATAATTTCTAAGAAATTAAAAAAATACTTGTAATAAAAACCTTTCTAAGTTTTATAATAAAACGTTTCGTACCTAGCTGGGCGCAAAAGAAGCTGCATAACCTTATACGGGATGATTTTTTAATAGGCCTACCATAACTTTAAAAAAGTTAAAAACGTAATTTAAGGCTTTATGTTACGAAAACACTTTAAAGGCCGAAACTAAAGCTCCTGGAATCTTTTCCACTTTGATATAAAAATTACCTTCCGATTCGGAATTAGGGCGGGGCAATAATTCCGATTCTTTTTCGCCAAAAACGCCTGAAAATAAAGGTTACAAATACCCCTGCCTGCCTATTTTGGAAAGGACTTACAAATAGGAGCTTATCGAATGCGGTAATTTACGCCTTACGATTACGGAAGTGGTTATTTAAAAGTTCCGTTACCTAAATCCAAAAAAACTAAAAAGGATCCATAAGCGCTTTAAACTAAATGGGTAAAAAAAGCTTGGCGATAACCTGCTTAAGCTCCCTAAATAAAAGCAAGTTATACGGAAAATTATAAAACGATTAAACAATAACAACAACTTAAATGTTTAATTCGGTAACATAAACGCCGCTTTAATCGACCTATATATCCTTATTTCCGCCAGTTCAATCCTAAAAATCTTCACTACTATTTTTTTTGGCAAGCACCGTTTATTACAGTTTACCCTAATCAACAACTATAATACGAAACATTTAATAAACATCCGAAACCTGTTCGTTTTTAATTTTTTTGTTCTTGTCGGCATTTGGTGCTTTCAGGTGTTGCAGGCTGGAAGGCTTTATCGGTGTAGGGCTGCAGGATGCAGCATGCGATATACCTTGTCCACCGCCTATCCATTAACCGCCCAATCATGTACTTAAGGCGATTGCCTACGGATTAGATTTGTTTATCAAAACAATTAAAAAACTATCGTACCCAGAACTTGCCAGCTTCCTATATTTAATTACTGTAACTGCTAACATAGTAGTATCTTTTGGTTAATTAGCAACTCTAACACGTTATATAAAGTGGTTATTTGCAATATAACAGTTAAGTTAATAAAAAAAGCAAGAAATTTAAAAAAATC
Organism: Monosporascus sp. 5C6A; assembly: GCA_004155035.1. NCBI lineage: Eukaryota > Fungi > Ascomycota > Sordariomycetes > Xylariales > Monosporascus > Monosporascus sp. 5C6A. Next base: position 28,951 of record QJOB01000800.1, on the reverse strand, counting down.
GCTTAATTAACGATTTAAAAAAGAATTTAGCAATTAACGATGGCGAGCAAGAGAAAAAACCGCGGGAAGTTTTTTATTAAGCAAAGCGACCTATTCGATAATAGCTTCGTTTTTTAGGAAGGCCGGAAGCACGTAAGCGATAGAAGTTCCTTTTTATTTCTTTCTTTATAACCTGAACCTTCTGATAATCAGGATGTACCTTAAGGAGAAAAGTTCTTTAATAAGAGAGAAGAAGAAAAAGTAGAGGAGAAGGCTTTAATACCTTAGTCCTAGCAGCCGGGAGAACGATTTGAAACTTTTATTTAGAAACAGCTATCCGAAGTTGATTTAAACAAGCTTTATACCTTCCTGGGCACCAAGATGAGTGGTATTAGGCAGAACGTTAAGGTACAAGAAGATACTTATTAACAGGTCCAAAAAGAAGTTAAAGAGTTGAAGTAATAGAACGAAAAACTAAAGCTCTAGAACTAAAAGACCACTAAGATAATGAAGCGCTTAAACGAAATAGTGATCCAGTTCTTGGATAAGTTGGATCCAAAACCAAAGTCGCCGAGTGCGAGTGTATAACTTAGTGCATAACCTAAAAAGTTAAAAAGCGCTTAGCTTAAAGTTAAAGCTAGTGGCTTTAAGGAAGTTTTTATTGCAGTTAAAAGTGATGTAGGAGAGATTAACCCATTTAGGGAAAGCGAAGCGAAGCTTAGAAGGTGGTCCGTAAAGAAGTTTAACTTTCCGAAAAGGCAGAAAAGCGAGGAAAAGAAGCCACTTAAGGGAAAAAGTGTGGCGCGTAGTAACCCTGATAATTTAAACAGTTCCTTATCTTTCTTTTTAGCAGATTCGTCTGCAGGTTTCCCGAAGTACAGAAGGAGCTACAGCAACTTTTCCAGCAGTACCTCCGGTAGTTCAGACAGTTTTAACGCAGGTATACGTCTAAAGGAAAAGAAGTTTAGTAATAAAGAAGATTCGAAATTCCGTTAGAAGCGATTCGATTTTACCTTTGATAAGGAGAATTACCTGTTCGGTTGGGCTAATTGGGAGTTTTGGAGTAACGTTTTAAGTTTTGTACTGGAAGAGATTGGTTACGAGAAAGGTATGAAGCTAAAGCAATTGGATTAGTTCTGTTTAGTTAAGGCTATTATTAAGACCTGCAAAAGGGGGGTTTTGGAGTTGATTATAGGTATTAAGAAAGGTACGAAGATGTTGCGGACTTTGCGGAAAACTTACTGTAACGAACCTGTTATACATCCACCTGGAGGTATGAGCAATATCCGAAAGGGGGTCTTGATTTGCAGGTAATAATAGCACGAAGAATGGGGTTTGTTCGTTAAAGAGATTTGCGTACTTTTCCTTTAACTAGAGAACGATGCAGTTGCTTCTGGTTGAAGATTTAGATTAATAGCTAAGGAGCGAAATTATTTAGGGCTATTTACATAGGAAACTTAGTTCATTATATATCCATAATTTCCTTGGTGAATGTATCGTGGATTTATGTAATCTATGTAATTTGATTAATCTGTTAAATTACGTAGATTACTTTTATTGTGCCAAGAACCTTCCTTCGAAGTTTAGCTATAATAGGTCTACGTTAGGCTTTAAAGGTTTGGCTTTTTTGAGATAGGAACCCCTGTTCCTGTAACATTATTTCCCCTTTTTAAGGATTTTTGTCCCAAAGATAAAAACCGTAGGTAGCCATTTTGATCGTTTTAAAAGAGCTAATAGATATTCCAACTGATCTTATTATGACAGGTCGTATTCGGAAAGAAAAGAGAAATCCTCGATTGAACTAGCGCGAGATTCGTAATAACCGCGCGAATTATATTGAAAAATTTGGATCGAAGGTTGTTGCTTGTTCGAATTGTGTTCGTTTTGGGGAACTCGACTGTTTTTTTGTAACAGACATCCCAAGTTGTGGTTGCTGCATTTGTCGCTAACGTTCATCCTGCGACGTGCTGAACATGAATTTCTTAGTGAAAATTGGGGAGGAACGAGAGCGTTTGCAAAAGGAACAGCATAAGGTAGAGGATAAACTGATGGAGCTTTTTGGGCGGTTAAAACGCTTGCGTTTTTAGTAAGACGTTTTATAGAAAAAGGCCTTTGCCATTCTGAAGGAGGGTTATGAATTGGATTAGCAGGAAGAACGAGAAAAAATGGAAGAAGAGCAGCGGCGTGTGGAGGAAGAGCAAGCGCAGCTTGCTTTTGAGATAAACGCTATGGCCGAGGCGTTTATTTTTTTTAACTGGAGCGCCGTGGGGTTGGATTTGAATGGGGGACCGTTGTCGCCTGCGATTTTGGCCGCGTTGGAAACGGTCGGTTAGGATTTTGGCGGTGGAATTCCTTAACCAGATTCTTTACGTTCGTTAGATGGTTAAGTGGTTTTTACGTGTTTTCCTTATATAAGTATCCTTTCCATTTAATTAGGTATTGGATTTTGTTTTTGATTATTTTGGAATTTAGTATCTTTTCGATTTCGTATTCGTCGGTATTGTTTTTTAATTTTAGGTTTTTTTTTAGTAGGGCGTTTTTTGGTATTGGTTCGAGTAAGGAAATATAAAAGATAGGGTGTATCTTTATTGTCTTGGATAATGATAGTCGGTAGTTAGTTTTAGAAATGGTTTCGTTAATTTTAAAAAGGCCGAGTTTTTTAAAATCGAGCTTGTCGTTGGGTTTTTTCGTTTTAATTTGTGAAATGTTTGAAGTTGCTTTGGGCCTTTGTCGTAATAGGTAGACTTTGTTTTCTCTTGATAGGATTGGTTCTTTAATTTTTTTTTGTTGTAATACTGGGCCATTCGTTGTTGGAAAAATCGCAATTCGGTTTGCAGACGGGCTTGTACTGTTTTGATTTTTGTTGCTATTATTTCTGTTCGTGATGTAATCGTAGTGATTATAGGGGCTTTGTTTAACGGTTGTTTTAGGCGTTAGGTTTTTGTTTTGTATTTATATATTGTTATATAAGGGGATACGTCCATGTCCTTATTAACGGAGGTGTTGTAGGCTATTTGAGCAAGTAGTAAAAGTTTTACTTAGTTGTTTTGTTAGTAATTAACATAGTTTCGTAGGTGTTGCTTTAACGTTTGATTTAATCGTTCTGTTTGTTTATCCATTTAAGGATAATATGTTATAAAGAATTTAAGTTTGGCGCCGATTTGTTTGAAAAAGCTGGTGTTAAACTTGAAAATGAATAGTTTGTTTTTATCGGAAATGATTTTTTCTGGCATTTCGTATTTGTCGAGGTAATACCGTATGAAGGCGTAAGTTAACTGTTCTGCTGTTGTATTTTTTTAAAAAGGTAAAAAGTACCTATATTTGGTAAGTCGGTTAACGATTACCTATATTCCGTCGTATTTAATTCCAGTAACTGGGTTTTTTGATAATATAACGGCTGGGCTAGTTAACTAACTATTAAACCTAGTCGTACGGGTTTATGTTGGCAGTGGTACTGTGGGAAACTGAGTAATAACGGGGATACTAGTTACGTCTGGTAATATCAAATAACTAAGGGTAATTTAAGTAACCAAGTTATATTACAAGCTGGTATTATCTAAAACTATAAAAGGTAATAAACGTATTTATATATTAATAAATTATATAATATTTTTTTGGATTATTACATTCGAAAATAATCCCAATAATCCTTGGATTATTATATTCGAAAATAATCCTAATAATCCTTGGATTATTGCATTCGAAAATAATCCCAATAATCCTTAGATTGTTGCACGTGATAATACGTAACTCGGAATTGGAGAACTCCTGTTTCTGACCGTTTGTAAAGGCCAAGAGGTGTTGGGTTATAACACGATTTCTCCTTTCCGAAATCTTCGTCCCGAAAATTGTAAGTTCTTGCCTCCTTATTGTCGGAAACATGGTTAATAAAATACAGAGGCGCGCCAAACCCGTCTTAAAAGAAAAAGCTGCGTAACGCGACAGTTTTTTTTCCGCCGTTCTTACCAACCCTGTTAATATAACGCCTTGCTCCTTCTGCAAGTCCCGCAAACTGGAATGCAAGTTGTCCAAGAACGATTCGTCTCGCTGTTCGTCCTGCATCAAGTACAACCAGGCCAATTATGATGTTAAAGACCTGAATCTTAAGTAGTTACAAAAGGTGGCCGCCCAATACCGGAGGTTAGAGCTAAAGCTGGAGGCCGCCGAAAAAAAGGCAAACCAGGTAAACGTTCGTTTCCGTCGTTTCCGTAAATAAAAAAAAATGTGGTATGAAAAAATGATAAAAGCTATAACGCGGGGTATCGACAACCTTGAAGAATTAAAACGATTAAAGCGCGAAAAAACGGGGAAACAAGATAAAGGTCCAGTTACAGGGACATAGCCCTTTAACCGGATTAACTGGTCCACCGTTAACGCCATCCCGGACGACTTTAATTAAAACGTAGTTTTTAATTCCGTTGTTGCTGGTGAAAGTTCTTTAAGAGGCGCTGGGCGTTTATAAGATTTTTGGCGGGTTTCCAGGTGTTTTCGGAATCCGGGTGTTTTTTCTACTTAATGAGGTATTAAGTAAGTCCATCCTTTTTGCGCATGTCCAGGATTTTCTCCATCTCGTATACTGGTACATCCTTTTCCGTTTCGTTTTCCCATCCTGTATTAACTTTGATAATATCCGTTATTAATTCGAGCAAGGAAATATGAAAAACTGGATAAAGTTTAACTTTTAATGGTAACTCCAATTTGTAATTATTTTCTAAAATTCTTTTGGCGATTTTGTATGGGCTAATGTACTTAAAGTCGAGCTTCTAATTTAGGCGTTTGGTTTTGATATTTTTGGTAACTAGGTAGACCATTTCTTTCTTTGAAAAGGTTGGTCCCTTTAACCTTTTCTGGTTGTAATATTTTTTTATTTAATTGCGGATAAATCCGAGTTTTGTTTTCATTTCTGCGTGTAACTGTCGGAGCTGTTCTGACGTTAAGATAACCTTAATATTTACCGGACCGTCGTCGCGTAACTCCCTGTAAATTTCTGGTATGAAACCAAAATTAGCGTTTGCCGGGGTTGTTTTGATGCTTTCGTAATAGCTGGTGTTATAAGCCAATTAGGCTACTGGTAGCTTTTTAACCCAATTATTCTGTTCGTAATTAACGTAATACCGTAAGTAGGTTTCCAGTATCTAATTTAAACGTTTTGTCTGCCCATTTGTTTAAGGTCTGAATATGCTGGATAACTTATGGTTCAGGCCGATTTGTACCATTAAGCCCTGCTAAAATTTAAAAGTAAATATAGTGCCTTTGTCGGAGATGATTTTTATCGGTAGTCCATGTATGCTGAAGATATGTCGGAAAAAGATGTATGCCATTTGTTCTGCGTTCGTGTTTTTGAGGTATGGAAGAAAATAGGAAAATTTGGTAAATCGGTTAATGATTACGAAAATGCTGTTATAGTGTATTCCTGTTACTGGATCTTCGGACAAAGGGAGTTTGGTAATGAAATTTATAATAACCGAATTCCATGGTTATTATAAAACTGGAAGTAATTGTAATTTTCCGTATAATTTGTATCGTAAAGCTTTAGCTTTAGCGCAAATATCGCATTATTTTTTAACTTTCTATATTGCTGTTTTCATTTTGGGAAAGTAATAGGTACGTTGTAATCGTTCTAGGGTTTTGTAAATTCCTGGATATCCATAAAGTGGGTGTTGATATATATCTTATATCAAGTTTTTTTGATGTTTTTTTAGGACCTGGATCTTATTTGTTTTCTGGTCCTTGGGTAGACTGTCGTTATATTGTTGAATTTTCTGATATAAATCGGGGGGTACTGCCTTAATTGTCGCAATCTATCGTGACTTCAGATGTTTTTCTGGGGTAATATCGAAAATTCTGTAGCTAACCTTAACCAACTTTTCCTTTAGGTCAGGTCGCCTGCTGAAAGCGTTTGCTTTACCATTCTTAGAGCTCTTTTGGTATATAATAATAAAATCGTACTTAACCAGCTTTTTTACGTAACATAATTGTCGTCTTGTAAGTTTTTATGTAATGGTAAAACGGGTAAAGTTTTTATGGTCAGTATAGACTTTAATTTAATGGAAGTTCCCTTTAAGCATATATCTAAATTTTCGGAAAGCCTTAACGATAGCTATAAATTCTTTATCGGAAATGCCATAGTTTAATTCCGTTCTTTTCAATTTGTAGGAATAAAAGGCAATTAGGTAAAGTACTTCTTAATTATCTCGGTATCCGATTACTGCGCTTAACGCGTAGTCCGAAAAGTCGGTCTTTAACTCGACTGGACGACTTGGATCGTATATAATTAATACTGGTTTACTGGTAATAACATCCTTGATTTGTTGGAATGTTTTTTCCGTTTTCGTTATTTACTGGAATTCGTTTCTTTTTTTGGTTAGATTAAATAATAATGTCGCAATTTTGCTAAAGTATTTGATAAATTTTCGATAGTAGTTAACGAATCCGATAAATGCCTATATTTCTGTGACTGTGGTAGGTTTTGGCCATTCGGTAACTGCTGCAATTTTCTTAGGGTCCATCTTGATATATTCCGGAGTGATAAGGTGTCCTAGATATTCCATTTTTTGTATATGAAATTAACTTTTTTTTGCGTTAATTAATAAATTGGCGTTTTGTAAAGCTTGAAGAACTTAATAAACGTGTTCTGTATATGTTTTTTCCGATTCTGAAAAGATCAGAATATCGTCCAAATAGTATATAACGAAGATGTTTAGAAACTTTCGAAGTACGTAATTAACCATTCGCTGAAAGGTTGCTGGTACGTTCGTAAATCCTATTAGTATAACCAAATATTCGTACAGTCCGTATTTCGTTTTGAAAACCGTTTTTTATTCGTATTTTGGCTTAATCCGAATTAGGTTATAACTATCTTTAAGATCTAGAGCGGTAAACTATTTGGTTTTTTGTAAGCAATCCTTTATTTCGGTAATTAATGGTAAAGGAATCCTATTTTTAACGGTAATGTTGTTTAAATACCGATAGTCTACTATTAGTCGTAATTTGCCGTTTTTCTTAGGTACGAAGAATATAGGATACCCTGTTGGAGATGTGGATCGTCGAATCTATCCCTTTTGGAGTCTGTTTTTTAGGTATTTTCGTAATATATGTAGTTTTGCTGCGTTGAGATTGTAGATGGGGTAAAACTTTGGTAAGGTGCCTTTTTTAAGAATTATTTCGTGGTCCTATTTATTATGTTCTGGTAGCTTCGTTTCGAGCTTTTTTTAAAACAGTCGCTTGTATTTGCGATATTGTGGTGGTACATTAGCTATGTTTTTTTCTGGTTTTTCGGGCTGGTATTTTAGGATTTCGTTAATGTTGCGAAACTGTGCCCGGATAATGGTTATAATATGTTAAATACGTTTATTATGCCTTTTTTTTTTATGTCGTATTCCTTTAAGTGATAAAGTTTCTGTCGTGTTTTTATGTTTACATTCGTTATTTTTTTCGTTATTAATCGAATATAAAAATTTCGTTTGTTTTTTTAATTTGTCGATAAAATATAAAGCGAACTTTACCTGGCCAGTATTCTAATCGATTAAGGGGTTATACTGGTGCAACCATGGTTTTCCTAGGATTATATCGTAATTTCTTAACGGAACGATGTCGAAGTTAACTATCTGGATTCGTTTTTTAATAAAAATCTCGAGGTAATCAATTTTGCGTATAATTTTCCCGTTATCGTAAGCGAATGCCTAACCTTCGGCGTTCTCGGCGATATAAGGGTTTTTCTTATCCTTCCATGGCAGTTTAAGCTGGTTTACCAATTTCGGGATGATGTAATTGGCGCCTAAAGTTCCGTAGTCTACCATTACGGTATACCAATATGTCCTAATACGTATTCTTAAAGTAATAGGGTTATTTTTGGTTCCTATTGTCGTACATAGAGCTTTTTTAAGGGGTTTATGCTAACTCCTTTAGTTCCCGTTATCCTGTGGCTTTTTTATAGGTAGTGCCTATTTTTTGGGTTTTCCAGTTGCTTAACTTTTACTTGTAACTGCTTAATGTGTTTTTCTTAACGTCATAACGTTACCTTTAGTTCCATGGTACGTATATCGAACAATTTGTTGTATTATTTCAGGGTAACAATATCCCTTTCGATCTGTTCGATTGCGCTTTCTTTTGGGCGGTCTGCTTTCGTTATCCAGCTGTCTGGGCTGTCGGACCATTATTAATACTGTATGTCGTACCTGGCCATATTTTCCTATCGGGATTATATTTCCTTTTGAAACTTTTGCCGCTTTTTGGAGCTAATCGTAAATGCTAGTTGGAAATGTAAGTTATTAAGGGCTTTTCGTGCTGCTTTCATAACTGTTTAATAAATCTACTTTTTTTGTATCTTATGGTTATATGTTTCGAAGTAATATATCGGGTTTTTTTCTGGGTAACTTTTGTTTTCAGGCTAACTTCCTTTTGTTGTAAGGATGTCGATGGTATCCTGCGATACTATCGTGCGTAAATGACGGTACTATCGTTAATCTTTAGGGTCGCTTCCGGTTTGGTTTTAAAAATCGAATTTTTGGTGTTACATACGTATAATACGTCGTTATATGTAGTTTTGTTGTTCTTTATGTCGAAAGCAGTGGGTTCGTTTACAGTGGACAGCATGTAGTTTCCCATATCGGTTAGGTGTTCCTGGTAATAAGGCCTTGTCCTAACCGTAATACTTCTTAATTTATGCATTTAGTTCCAATTGTTCGTACCGTTTCTGCCTTTTTTTTTACGATCGTAAGCAAGGTTTAGGAATAAAAAGTTTTTTCTATCCTTGGTATTCAGTTAACTATCCCTTCATAATAAATTGTTGTTGCTTAATCGATACTTGGAAAAGGGCCTTGGCCGTTTTTATTCCTTGCTGTACTTTTTCTTGTTTGTTATTGTTACGGATACGGATTATGTTAATTTATTTGTTGCTGCTGGAATTTCTTGGTAGTCCCTTTAATACTGGGGTCCAGTATACTTTTTTATCGTTTTTTAACGACGCTTTATATCGTCGTGCAACATGTCCCATCTTACCGCAATTATAATACTGTACCTGGCTTATGTCTCGTCGTTAAGTAATGCCAAGTTCCATAAATCCTGGAGCTGTTCCAAAAAAGGTAGAAAGTACCTCGCGCTTTTTTCCCTAATTAACTTTGGAATATCCAATCCATAAGATAAAATATCCTCGTTTTTTTTATCGTTTTTCGAACTGCCGATTGTCGATTCTTATTACTTCGGTAATATATTTATCGAATGTCGTAAATCGTGGAAACTTAATAATTTTATCCTTAACATCTTCCTTCAGACCTTTGTAAAACACGTCGATCAAGGTATCGTCTTTATTATCTATCCATCCTGCCTTAACCATGAAGTTCCTAAATTCCATAACATACTTAGAGGCTAGTTCCTTTTAGCGTAATTGGAGGATTTGCTAAATTGCAACTCGTTTTTTGTCTGGATTTTCGAAGTTGTTTTTAAGTTTTTTTTCGAAATTAATATAAACGGAAAAAATTTCCTTAATAGCCTTTTTTTAATCGGACTTTCCTTTTTTTAAAAAGTTTCTTATGGTAAATTCGAACTAATCGAAAATATCTTTTTCCAGGTAGGCTGTAACGGCGAGAATCTGATTCGCTGGATCTGTAAGCCCCTTTAAACGGATATAAACCCGAGCCTAGGTTAGGAAATTCTGGACGTTCCCTTTTCCGTTATACGGTCCTGGCTTTTTAGGCTTTATCTTGCGGGTACCTATTAGTGTTATTATTTAATCGGTAAGTTGTTAAACGACGACCTTTAACTTCTTAACTTTGTCTTGGAACTGTTAAACCGTAAGTTCCTGAATTGCAGTTGCTTAAATGCTAGTTAACATAATAACGATTCGAGATATTGCTTAAAGTCTAACTGTACCATTAAACAAAAGCTTGTAACGTATAACGGCTGGGTTAATTAATTAACTATTAAACCTAATCGTACGGGTTTATGTTAACAGTGGTACTGTAAAAAACTAAGTAATAACGGGAATATTAATTACGTTTGGTAATATCAAATAACTAAAGGTGATCTGGGTAACTAAGTTGTATTACAAATTGGTGCTATTTAAAACTATAAAAGGTAATGAACGTATTTATATATTGATGAATTGTGTAATGTTTTCTTGGATCATTGCATTCGAAAATAATCCCAATAATTCTTAGATTATTGCACTCGAGAATGATCCCAATGATCCTTAGATCATTGCATTCGAGAATAATCCCAATAATCCTTAAATTATTGCACGTGATAATACGTAATTCGGAATTGGAGAACCCCTGCTTCTGACCGTTTGTGGAGGCCAAGAGGTGTTGGGTCATAACAGATAAGGGTAAACCGATGATAAAATTTTAAGCGATAGTGTTTTATGCTTTGTCGGGAATGTTAGTGGGTTGTAGTAAGCCGTAGGGCTTATGTCGTGCTGTTTTAGTTTTGTTGCAGATGTTGTAGTTTTTGATAATTTTTTTGATTACTTGGCGTAGCTTTGGGAAGTTATATTTTTCCTGTAGCCGTTTGGTAGTTTTGAAAATTCCTTAATATTTATGCAATAGGTTTTCATGAAATTCCTTTACGAATTTTTTTTGTTAGGCTTTAGGAATGTAAACCTTGCCGTAATATAGTAGCTGGTTTTTTGATTGTCCTTTTAGCTGCTGGACTTTTTTTTGTTTTGGCGTGTTATAGGAATTCCGAAATTATGTTAAAAGTTTAAAAGTTAGCTTTTTTAGTATCTTACATAACTGTACAGTTCCATTTTGGTTGTATTGTAGCATTTGTATGCTTTTTTTGGGGTTTTGGAATTGTAGTCGCTTTTACGATTGAAAATATTCGCCTGGATGTTTTTTTTTTTAATATGGTATATTTTAAAGTTAAACCTCGACAGGAAAATCATTTAAGTTTTATGTCGTTTGTTTAGTTCCTGAGCTTTTATAAATCGAGTAAGGTTTTTATGGTTTAAGTAAATATCGAATGGTTTTTTCGTTTTATTAAAAAATGGTTTTTGTTTTTTTAAGGCGTTGATAATTACCAATAATTTTTTATCGTAAATCGGATATTTGAGTTTTGCATTTCGGAGTGCTTTTGAGTAATATGTTACTGGGTATTATTTGTTATTGTTTTTTAATTGTTCCAGGACGGTATTTAAGGCGTAATTCGAGGCGTTTGTTTTTAGGCGTTTTTTTTGTTTGCATTAGGTAGTTTCATTACGGGTCCACTGGTAATCGCATCTTTTAACACTTTAAAGGCTTTTTTTGCGTTTTCTGGAAGTTCGAACTTTTTTTTATATATTTTTTGGTAATAAGTTTCGTTAAGGGTTTAATTATGTTTCCGTATTTTTTGATTAGGTTACGTACGTAACCCGTAAATCTTAAGATTTGCCGGATGTCTGTAACGGTCGCTTTATTAGGAATAAGCCAGTCCTTAATTGCTTTTATCTTAAAGCGTTAAATTTGAATTTAGCCGGGGGTAAAAGTGTATTCCAGAAAGTCTAATTTCTGTATATGTTACACGTTTTTGGCTGGGTTAATTCGGATATTCGCCTTATCCAGAATTTGGAGTATTTAAGCGACATATTTCTTATGTTTCTTTAGAATCTCGGAATAAATGAGGATGTCGTTAAGGTAAATAAACATAAATTTGTTCAGAAATTATCTGAAAGTTGTTATAACTAGGCGTTAAAAGCTAACTAGGACGTTAGTAAGCTTTATAGGTATTACTTTGTATTCGTAAAGTCCGTATATCGTTTTAAATACCGTTTTTTATTTTTTTCCTTTAGTTATTTTAATACGGTAATAACCGTTTCGAAAATTAAGTGCGGTGAACTATTTAGCCTTACTAGCGTTTTTTTTAGTGTATTCATAAAAGTTAGGAGATATCCATTTTTAACCGTAATGTCGTTTAATTGTTTATAATCGATTATTTTTTTGAAAATAAGGTTTCCGTTTTTATCGATTTTTTATTTGCCGTTTTTTATTTTCGGAACCATAAAAACGGAATATCCGGCGGGAAAGTTAAAAAGTTAAATATATCCTCTTTTTAAGTTAAGCTAAATGCTTTTTTACAAGGCTTTTAATTTGTCCGGGTTTATATGGTAAATTTTGTAAAGTTTAGGATAATGTCCTTCCTTAATAGGTATCCGGTAATCCCATTAACCGTAAGGAAATAACTCGTAATCCTTTCTGTTTTTGAACAGTTTTTTAAATTTTCTGTATTTTTAAGGCATTGTAACATTTTGTTTTGAAACTTGTATTTCTTTAATAACGTAGCAAATTCTTTGATCATTTTCCTTTAAAACCTTTGTTTTGTTTTTTTAGGAAAGTATTCGTTTTTTTCAGTTAATACGCGGATTGCTGGACTGGAGCCAGGGTATTTCCAGAATAACTTTATGTCCCGAAATGTCGGTTACGTCAAGGATAATTCCTTCTGAATGTTCTTATATCTGGACTAGAAGTTTTTTTGTTTTTTTTAAAAATTCGGCCGTTTTCGTAAGTAAACAGGCTTCCGTTAACGGTACGTAGTTTGTAAAATTGTAGCTTGTACCTTTAAGGGATCTGGTATTTTTCTGCTACAACGGGTAAGATAAAGTTGCTTTCTGCACTTGAGTTAATTATGGCTTTAAATGTCTTGTTTTTATAGTATAGTGGAATTTCGATCTGGCTCCTAAGTTCTGTTCTGGCTTCATATAAGGTCTTGTGTTGGTAAGCTTCTCGATGCCTTATCGTCGAAAGCCTCTGAATTTTTTTGGTTGGTAAAGTTAAGGGCGCTGAAAGTTTCTCTATTTGCGGGCTTTTTTAACCGCGTGTTTGGGGTAATGGTCGTTTATGCATTTGAACTAAGTTCTTTTGCCGAACTTGCACTAAGGTTTTGGGGTAATAGGAATTTGGGTTAGTTTTTTTTCCTTAAGTAAAGGCAAGTTTGATCTGGCCTTAGTTTCCTAAAAATATATTCTTACTGCCAGATTTTTATATATTTTGCATAGCATGGGTAAGTAGCATATACATCCTTGAAAAATGGCCTATTAGCTTTATCCAGATTCCGGATATAGGTAATAGGAACGGGGATATTCTGGTTATCGTTGCTTCTTTATATATTGGCAATTTTCGTTAGGTTTTGTATCTAGATTATCTTCTTTTTTAAGCTAATAATTATTGTTTTTTTAATTTGCAAATAAGTTCGATAGTTATAATTATAACAGGCGGAAAAATTAAGGAAGTTATGGTCGTTTAAGGGCTGCATTTCGGTAATATCGGGTTTCCGGTATACCGTATATTTATGGAGCTTACAAAGCTTAAGGGATAACTGTCCGTAATTATTAGGGTCTGGTTGTAACTAACTATTTTTGTCGTGTATTTTGTATTCCTGTATGTTAAGGTAACAAATATATCCTAACTTTATGGCTATCCTGGAGGTTACTTATCCGGGGTAGTATTTATAGGCTTTAACCGTAAAGTTTCAGCAAATATAGCAGTTTTCGTATTCTGGGTCGCAATTTTGGACTTTGCTCGTTGTAGCGATAGTAAATTCTGGCTGGAAGGAGGTAGTGCTGACTTTTCTCTCCTCCTCCTTGCTTTTATTATCTGTTTCGTATTTTGCTATTCGCATCTTTTTTTGAGGTTAAGGAATTCCTCCTTTTTTGGTATTCCGTTTAGCTGGAAAGCGATATTCGTTTTTGTAATGGCCCTTTTTGCCACAGTTGAAACACTTTATATTGGATTTGTTTTTTTTGGGATTTTTCGAAGCTGTACTGGCTTTTTTTTGAAGTTTGTCCCTTTTTTTAAATCCGGTTACTTGAATTTTTATTGTTTTTTCGCTTATTGGATCCTTTTTTCTCGAAGTACCTATTAAAGGTACGTCGATCGGCGATGATGGCTTAATCTATGTCTTTCTCGAAAGATCTTATTTTAGGTACTTTGTACATTTCGTTTTTAACTTAAGGTTTTAGGCCGTCGTAATATGGATAAAACAGTACGCTTGCTGGCAGTTGCGAGATAGCGGCCAAGCGATTAAATTCGGTCGTATACTTTGCTGCCGACTTAAGCTGTCGTAACAAGTGCAATTATTTTACCGTATGTTATTTTTTGTCGGTATTTCCAAACAAAGCTTGCATTCTGTCCTTAAAGTGCTTATAATCGTTAAAAATGTAATTAGTAACGTCCGATAAGCTTCTGGGGTAATTCTTTAGATAATCTTTTAAAATTAGCTCGAACTATAAAAGGACTTTTTTTGCAAATGCTTGGAAAATAACCAACACTTTTTGATAGTTTTCTGTTAAAAAGTTTTAATAAAACTTAAGGTAAATCCGGGCCTAAATCAGGAATTTTTTTACGTCTGTAAATCCGTCGTAAAGTTTAAAAGCGGCTGGTTTGTACCTTTTAACCTTAGGCATTCCATGGTATCCGGGAAATGGAATGGTAGATTTTCGATATGGATCAAAGTCGAATAAAGGTGGTACAAAAGCTCTTTCTCTTTCTTTTTGGGCAAGTCTGGCGCTTTCCTTTTTTAAAGCTCGAAGTTCTGCTGCCAAGAAATTCATTTTCTTTTTTGCCGTAGGTTTTTTTTCCTTACTTTTAAATTCTAGCCTTGCGGTCTCGGGCTTTTCTTTTTTATACTTTTCCTTACTTTCCGATTTGCCTCGTATTTTAATAATATCTTTAAGGGAAAAGGAGGACTGCTGCTAAGCGGACGAAAGTTCGCCTTAAGCTCGAATTGCGGAAGATGCCATGTTGTCAATTAATTGGTATATTTCTTTAATCGGGGGTAGATCGTTTAGTTTTGTTATTAATCCTTTATTAGCTTATAATAAGGATCGGGTATGTTATCTATTTTCTGAACGTCGTTTTGTAATATCGTTTTTACTAAGTTCAAGAAAGCTTATGCCCAACTAGGCCTTAAATTATTTGTCGTCTATTAATCAAGGAATTATCAAAATGTAACGAACCTATTATACATCCACCTGGAGGTATAAGCAGTATCCGAAAAGGGGTCTTGATTTGCAGGTAACAATAACACAAAAAATGAAGTTTATTCGTTAAAAAGATTTACGTACTTTTCCCTTAATTAAAGAACGATGCAGTTGCCTCTGGTTAAAAACTTAGATTAATAACTAAGGACCGAAATTATTTAGGGCTATCTACATAGGAAACTTAGTTTATTATATATCTATGACCTTCTTAGTAAGTGTGTCGTGGATCTATGTAATCTATGTAATCTGATCAATCCGTTAGATTACGTAAATCACCCTTATTGTGCCAAGAACCTTCCTCCGAAGTTTAGCCATAACAGGTCCACGCTAGGCTCCAAAGGTTTGGCTCCTTTGAGACAGGAACCCCTGTTCCTGTAACACTTACGTTGTTATAGGTAAGGCTAGGCAGAGGTTTTTTTGAAAAAAGCTTAGCAAAATTACTTATAACGGTGGAAACCTAGTAGAGTTTACCATTAAATTTCAGAAGTTTTTACGGGAGGTTAAAGACTGCGGAATAAAACTCTGTAACGAGGAGCATATTACCATGTTTTTTACTGTTATGGAGGATAGGGCTGGTAATTAGTACAAAACCATGTAATTAGTATTGCGGTAAACGGAATATTCCTTCCAGTAATTAATTAACGATTTTAATAACGAATTCCATAAACGTTTTAATAATAAAAAAGAACGACAAGAAGTTTAATAACGCTTAGAAGGGTAAGGAAGATAGCAAGGATTTCCGAAATAACAGGCCTGCATGGAACAAGAACGGTAACCTACTTTGCTTTAATTATGGGAAATACGGGCATTTAGTTAAGGATTGCCTTGAACCGCAGAAGAAGAAAAGCGGCAAAGGAAAGAAAGGAAAGAAAGGTTAGAATAATGGCTAACGTTAAGGTAATAACAGTAACAATAACTAAGGTAACAGCTTTTGCAATACTCGTAGAGGTGGACAGGACGAGGAGCAGTTTATCTTAAAAGGCCTGAGAGACTTGTATTGTTCCAGTAGAGGAACGTTTAGCGCTTACGTTAACGAATAATAGCTGCAAGAGCTTATGTAATGGTACGACGAGATGATTTAGAAGGAAGCTCCAGGAGCTACAGCGATTAAGTACCCTGGAGTAGTGGCTACAGCAGTCGAGACTACTGAAGCTACAATGGCTGAGAGCCCTGGAGCAATTATCGACGAGAAGCTTCAGGAGGTGTTTACAGCAGTTAATTACTCTAAAACGGTGGCCATAGTGGACGAGAGCCCTGGAGCAGACGTAGTTACAGTAGTCGAATACGCTGAAGCTATAATAGTCGAAACCCTTGAAGTAACTAAAGCAGTTATTGTGGAAAACGCCATGGTATTTTTACGGGTTCATTTCTCCATAAAAGACGACAGAGATAAATTATTCTAAAACTTAAAAGTTAACGTTAATATTACCAACAATATTAGGAACTTCGAACGCAACAACGTCCTGGATATCAGATCTAAGGAATCCAAATACTGATAAAAGGCGGCCCAGTGGTTGTTACCTCCGTTAGGACAGTGAAATGGCCCCTAAAGGGCCCCCGTAAAGAAAAGAATGAGACTACGGTGAAGTACACCCTATGTATTAATACGTTTCCCCTAAAGGTGTTCTCTGGAAAGATGTATTACAGAAGGGGGGGGTACCTGAACAAGAACATCTTGGTAAACCCTGATAGGTCAGAGTTAATAACGATTAACGTTATCCGGAGAGGTTTCTTCTTATGGCTTTATGGGAAACCCGAACTTATTATCAAGGCCCCGGAATTAAGAAATTAATAAAGGTACGGGCTGTGGGAGGTATTCGGTAAGAACGGCGATAACCTGAAGAAAGTTCTTTAAGGTACTTTTAAAAATAGAAAGGTTTTTATAACTAAAAAAGTTATGAAAAAAATTATCCTTTAGTACCGCCGCCTCTACCACCCCAGCACAACACGATTGATTTGGACCATTAAAAGGTCCACGAGGATAGATTTAAACCTCAAGAAAATGGAAGGACTTCCTTGTACAGTTTGTAACGAAGGTAAAATACGGAAAATCTTTTCTACAAACCCTCAAAAAAAAGCAACGTTCGTGGAAGAAAGTATTTGGTATAATGTAAAATCCGTTAAGCCTATTAACATTAAGAATAAGGACTATTTCGATTTTATTACAAACGATCTTTTGCGTTACAGAAAGTATTATTCGTTCAAAACTAAAAACGAGGTACAAGAAAGTTTATGCGCGTATATCATGCGAATTAGCAGGCGTTTGGAGGCTTTTTCCCTAGAAGGCAGAAAAAAAACGGTATAGATCCTGCGCCTTAACGGCAGTAAGGAATTCGGCATAACGATTATTAAGAAATTCTGCGCAGTAGAAGGCATTGAGCTGGTAATTTCCAGCTTTTACAACCAGTATCAGAACGGTATGGTAAAAAGAGGTATCTAATTCCTCCAGGACGAAACCCGTATAACGTTTACCCAAATAAAAATACCGATTTGCTTTTGGGACTTTATCATGGAAGTTATAACGCATACGATCAACAGGACTGGACAGTTTACAGTGAGAGACATAACGCCGATCGAATGTTTTAAGAAAGCATTTAACCTTAACCTTGAAAGATCCTATAAACCTGATAACAGCCACTTTCGGATCCTTAGTAACAGGTGCATAGTTTTAATCGATAAGAATTACAGAACTAGGTTAGAGAAATTAACAGCCCGTAAAGTAAAAGACATGTTATTAGGCTATAAAAGTACCTATAATTACAAGATATGGTTACTAAAAGGCGGTAGAATACTTATTACACCATACGTTATAATTTACGAAAACTTAAAAAACCTAGAGTAGCCCCTTAACCTAAAGAATATCATTCGGCTATTTCCGTAGCCTATCCAGAAACGTTTAAAATACCGTCAGACACAAAAAGGCGTTGGAGTAAAAAATAAAAACGATAACGTTATTTCGGAAGATAATATAAACCAGAAAACCAAGAAGGTTAAGCGTAAAAAAGGGCGTCCCAAAAAGACAATTCCAAAGCTGTACGCCCTGGAAGCCCCGGACGAAACCCCGGAACTAATGCGCGAACTAAAGCTAGCTTTAATCCAAAAAGGCGATTGTAATTTAAATTACGACCCAGAAAGGCTCCAGAGCTTCCTATTATTAAGTAACAACGACAATTTTATTAGGAGCTATGGATACGTTACAGTCGACGACGGCCCGTTATTGAAGAAAGTTATAGAAAGCCCAAAACAAGAAATATAGCTTAAAGCAATCTTTACAGAAATCAAAGAAAACCTTTTACGTAAAACCTTTTATTTCATAACGGCTAATAAGGCCTATAGGTACCTAGTTAACGCAAAATAGATACTGAAAAAAAAGTACATATCTACAGGAAAGCTGGATAAATACAAGGCCTGTATCTACGCCAAAAGATTTATCTAACGGAAAGGTATCGATTATAACAAAACAGCTGCGAATACAGCAAGGGCTGTACACTGGAAAATCCTAATGGCCCTTGTAGCCTATTTGGGATGGCATATCATATAAATCGATTTTATTGCAGCGTACCTAAATAAAAACCCAAAGGAAAATATTTACATAAAACAATTTGCCATGTTTAAGAAGTATTTCGAGGCATGCCCGGAAAACAGAGAAAAATACGGGTACTCCCTTAAGCTGATTATTAAGTTAATAAACCCTTTATACGGCTTAAAGCAGGCCGGAACCACCTGGTAGGAAAAAGTTAAGGAATTACTTACAAAGCTTAGCTTCCTTCCGTTAATTTCGAACGACGTAATTTACCGTAACGCAGAAATAAGAGACGTTATTTCGTTATATATGGATAACTTCCTACTTTTCGGCGCTGGCAAGGAACGTCTAGAAGGCGTCGCTAAGAACCTAGCTAAGGACGTACCTATTAAAAATTTAGATGATACGGACTGATACCTAAGCGTACGGCTTATCCGTTCTTTCCCAACTGGAAACGTTAGGTTAAACCAACAGCAATATATCGAAAAGTTATTAAAATCAGTTAGCCTAAACTAAATACAAAAAAAAACCACCTCATTTGTTAAGGATTACTTAAAGCACGTTATAAGACATAACGGCATAACTAGCAAGGAAGAGATTTTCGAATACGTAAACCTAATAAAGAAGTTTAATTTCTTTAATTATATTACCAGACTTGATATAGCGTTTGCAACGTCAACTTGGGCTAAATTTATAGGAAACTTTTTTCCAAGATCAAAAATATATCAAAAAACTACCACGATACCTAAATAATATAATAAACCTGTCGTTTCGGTACCAAAAACTGGAACAAAGCTACCTACATTTACAGTACAACGACCTGGAACTATTCGAAACAGTAGATATAAACTTTATAAATAAAGAATCAATTAAGTCCATTACAAGGTACGTATTCTTCATAACTAAAGCACCTATATCTTAACTTTCGAAGCTACAAGGTGTTATTACGAGGTATACTACAAAAACAAAGTACGTTAAAGCCGGTACAGCTACTACGGAGGCAGCTGGGATCAGGAATTTCCTAACAAAACTAGGGCTTATACCGGAAGGCCCCATTCCCATTTTAAAAGACAATACAAAAGTATTTAAGTGGGTGACAGAGACCCAAATGTCGCGAAGAAAACGTCATATCAAAGTCGAATATCACTACGTACGGCAGGAGGTCCAGGCAGGAAATATTAGCTTCCAGTACGTGGAAAGCAAAGATAACCCAGTTAATAGGCTTACGAAGCCACTTGACAGAACGGATTTCGAAAGATTCATACAGAATTTAGAGCTTAAAAAAATACAAAAAGAAATTTAAGATTGGTTAGTACAACGGTTAATATACCACCAAAATAGATACAGAGTAAGTAGGTATAAGTTCGAACCCCATATAGATTAATTGGATTTAGATTTATTTTTAGACTTTCCAGCCTTGTTTACCGCCCATCCATTAACCGCCCAATCATATACTTAAGGCGATTACCCACGGATTAGATTTATCCATCAGAACAGTTAGAGAACCATCGCACCCAGAACTCGCCAGCTTCCTGCATTTGATCACTGTGACTGCTGACAGTTCTTAATATAACAAAGCAAATAGTAAAAGCAGGCTTATCTTTATTACCGATTAATAACACGGGGAAAAAGGTAATTAAAAAATTACTATTTGGAGCTTCCGGAAAACCTAAGTATAATTTTATTTTAAGCGATATGGTAATAATAAAAGGTTTTTACGTTAATATTATTTCGGAAACTTTATTACAAAAAGTTAAAATTTGGTATTATGAAATGGATTATTTCTTTCGGTATAAAACGATTAACAAAAACGTTATTATTACGAAACTTACCCGTATATATAACTTAGCTTTTTTTAAATATAAGCCAATATATTCCTATTCGAACATTTTACTAGTAATTTAAAAAAAAAACAGCAGAAATATTGATATTAGTAACAATTAATATAAAAAAAGAAAATCGTAAAGAAAATTAAAAAATTACCTATACCCCCGCTTAAAAATAAAGAATCTTTAATATTTATAATCTAGGTATTTAGAACTTATAATGTTAAAATCGTTCTTTAAAAACGTTAGAAATGTTACTATAATTAAAACGGAACGCTTAAAATATAAGAATTATGTTTAAACGTACGCTTTTTAAATAATTTTAAAGCGCTTACTTAATAACCGAATTCTTAAACCTTTTTGGCGTATTATTTGGGATTATTTTAATTATTTTATAAGGTATAATAACTTTCGGTAGCTTTTAATAATTAAAAACGAATATAATAAAAGGCTTTTCGTCTTTTTTACTACTAATCGTATTCGAAAAATAACGTTTTATATTATTAAGAATTTAGAATATTAAGTATATAAATAATTTAGGTTTTTCATTTACAAAATTAAGTAAGATAATAACATTAAAACAATTGCAATAAACGGATATACCCCGTATTAAATATAGTATATTAAAAAAGGAATTAAGCTTAAAACGTTTTTTTTATATACCAAAAAACCTATAAAAAAACGAACGAATAGGTTAAAAGTGAATTAATAAAGATTTTAAAATAATATTAAAAATAAATTCTTTTAAAAGACTTGAGCTTAAAATAATACAAATAACCGCGTAGTTATATAATATAAACCCGAATTACGTTTATAATTTATTTTTACTTAATAAAGTGCTTATTCGTTAATTTAGATAATATTTTTGTTGGTATGAACCTGCCGTAATTAACGCGATTACCGTAAACCTTAAACCTAATTGGTTTAGGATTTTCGTATACGGCACGCGAACGTATCCGTTAATAATAAAGTACGGAGTAAGAATAAAAAAACAAGTACAGAAAGTCGAATTGCAAATTTATATCGGACATTTAGTAGGATACCGAACTTTTAACCTTTATCGAATCTGGGTACCCGAGTTCCGGAGGGTTATTATTACGCGTAACGTTACATTTAACAAAGAGATTTTTTATAAACCAGAAAAAGAAAGAAAAAAAGCGTTTATTTCAGTTATAAACAGAAAGCTTGCATAGAAGCTGCATATTTCCGAAGAAGAAGTAATTGAAAAAAACCTTATTTTCGATATATTTAACGCGTAAAATACTTTCTATATAGATTATAGCGTTTTAAAGACCGCAAAAAGCTTTGCTTCCAAAATAGATCCAATAGGTGGCTAACTGGAGGGTTAGAATTCGGGGGTAAGGGAATATCTAGGTAAAACTGGACCTGATCGTAGATTTCTAACCCTTGAAAATACTTTTAATCCGGAAAACGAAATTTAGGAAAATATTTAAGAAAACGCGGCTTAGTTAGTAACTAAGTTAATCGAGCTTAGAGATAATGCATAAGTAGATTAACGTAAGTTAAAAGGCATAAAAAAAGCCTTTCGGGAAATGCATTTAATAAAGCATATAGGTAAATTAACCTACTTGCTTTTTTTTTAATTAAGTTTAGAACTTTAATAAAAAAGAAGGGATTAAGTAATTAACAGGACCTTGCCCTTGAAGCTTTTAAGCCTAAAAAAAAACAAGGGAAAATAAAAGTAACTATAAGTACTTATTTAAAAAATGAAAAGTTACAGAAACGACAAAATCTTGATAATACCAAAAATAATAACGTTCGTTTAGTAAACGCTACCGTAATTTACGGAAGTAGCGAAATATACTTAACCTTAAATCGGAACTGAAAAAAAATTAATTACCTGTTCCCGTTATTATAACATGTAGCAAAACAGAGATACGAAAAACTGCATATTTTTTATGTAATAATCGCAACAAAAACGTTGCAAAAAAACGCAAAACAGCTTAACGTAGTACCTAATAAATCCAAAATCTATAAGGATTAGTTAGTTAAGCCGCCTAAGTTTTAGAAAAATTTCGAAAAATACCTTTTAAAAAATGCCTTTAAAAAATGCTAAAAAAGAAACCGAGGTATTTATAAAAAAAAGGTATAAAAAAATTCCGATTATAAAAGCAAAATCTAAGCCGATCCTTTTAAAATGGGTATTTACATATAAGTTCGATAAAAACGACTAACTGGAACGTTATAAGTTACGTATTTGTATACGTAATAATTTTCAAAAAGCCGACTTGATTATCACCATTTACATTACTACGTTACTTACGCTTTCCCGGATAACTTTAAGAAAAACGGAATAGCTATAAAAATCGAACAAGCCTTATATAAATTTAAAGATTCGTTTTTGTTATAATATCGGGAATTTTCTTTTACTTTATTAAAACTAAAACTTACTTTATTTTTAAAAAAACCATACCTGTTTTATAATAAACTACGTATGTTTTTTTTTTTTGGTATTTTTCGTTAACGATCTATTACTTTTTTATTATCGAAATTACAAGGAAATAACCGATAAGTTAATCGAAAAACTGAAAGTAACTTATAAACTTAAGGACTAAAATAAAATAAGTTAATTTTTCGGTATTCGGGTAATCCGGAATAAATCGAAAAAGCAAATCTTCTTAGCCCATAATTTTTATATAAAAAAGATTGCCACTTATTTTAGGCTTATAAACAGCGTTTACGTTTTTTTAACCCTCTTAAAAATAAAAAAACTTATTTTTAATAGCGAAATTACTTCTAAAAAACAAATTAAAAACTTTTAAAAACGCGTAAGTTTTATTTTATATACTGCAGTAATAATTCGCGTAAACGTAACTTACGTAATTTTTTTATTATCAAAATTCTTAATTAATTCTTTTACCAAATATATAACAACCGTTAATAAGGTAATCCGGTACCTTTATTATATACGTTTTCTTAGTATCAAATTCGGGGGTATAAATAGGGAAACCTAAGTTTTATTAATCGTTAAAAACGCTTTTTTTGCTAATAACTTTAAAATACGGCAATTTTTCCAAAGCTATATAATAATGTTTTTCGAAAAGTTTATTATATAAAAAGTAATTCGTTAAGTAACTGGAATAACCTTTATAACAAAAGCTAAATTGCTTACGTTAAAGCATATAACTAAAAAAACCCTAACTTTTAAACGCTTATTCTGTAATTTTAAGCTAAAATTAAAGCAATTATAAAAAAAGTTTTATAATAATGAACAAACGATTAAATTAGTAATAAAAAGAAATAAAAAAATCAATACCTAGCTGCGTTACGTTAATATATAAAATATATAGTTAGGTTAAAAATAAATTCGGGGATCGTTCCAAATAACTTATTTACTTATTAACTAAATGCTTATTAACGGATGAACAAAAGTTTTTTTTAAATAAAAATTCGAATACTTTAAGTTACTTTTAACCTTTAAAACTTACGGCAGGCGTTTTCGGGAAATCGTTAAAGTAAACAAAATACGTAACGTTTTATTAGGCTTAAGGCGCCGGGAAAAAATTATCCTTAATAATTAAAAAGATAAATTAAAATAAAACCGAAAAAACAATTTATTGTTACGGCAAAAGCAGATCCATGATTTGCTTAATAAAGGCAAGCACCTGGCCGCGTACGGCGGCAGGCGCGCCGGCAGCAAAGTGGGCCATTACCGCCTATTTTTCCTTTTTCTTTTCGTTTTTTTTTTTTTTTTTTTAAAAAAAAAGCACGTACGGCAACGCGGAAACGGCGGACCTTCTGTTACGTAATTAACGCGTTTCTTAAAATTAACGAATAATAAAACTTACGGCAAAACGGTTATTAACCTCGAAAACGGCGATAAAACGTACGGTAAACGGACGGGCCAGGATAAGGCTGTAATTAATAATTAACAAAAATTCCCAAAAAGCATGAAAAGGTACGTATATCGGAATATAGGTATACCCGGAAGCACAACGTTAACAACGATTACTTACGGCGGCGTCGAAGCATGTACCGGTTAAGCACCCGGCAAACGCGGAACGCAAGCAACCGAAACAAGGCTTGGCGCGACGCGTTCCACGTCCGGGACGTTAACACGGCGGGCGCCCGGAAGTCTGCGGCTACGCGGGAGCCGGAACGGAAGCGGCGGCGGCCGGGGCGGCAGGCGCGGCAGCAGGTACCACCGGCAAAGCGAAGGCGACAGCGGGTACGGCGGGAACAACAGTAACCGCGGCAGTAGCAGGAGCTACCGGGGTGGCGAAAGCGGCAACAGCCGGCACGACGGAAGTTACAGGCGTAGCAGGAACAGGGACGGCGATATCGTCGGCGGCAGCGGCGGCATCGCGCACGGCGCGAACCGCGCGTACGTAAGCGGCGCGGGTACGCGCAGAGGCATAACGGGAAAGTATTTACGATTACGGTTAATAAGTTACCTAAAACTTCCAGTAATAACGTATATTTACGTTATTGTTGTTAATATTGTTATTATAGTTACAATTATCCGTTAACATACCCAGTAACTTGCGAAACGCGTAATATGTATCCAAAAATTAAAAAAAGCATTTATTTCGGTAATGGTAATAATAATAATAATGATAATTTTCTGCAACCCATACGTTAACTTTGCAATTTTTTTTCCGAGCTTAAGGTACTTACGAAATTACCATTAAAACCGAGGAAAAAAAGGGAAAAAAAGCGCGTTGTAACGTTTCCAAAATTTAGATAAATGCGCGTACGTTAAGCGTAAACTTACTTTCCGTTATTTATTGTTACGAATAATAAAAAATTGGAAAAATTACAATAATTTTTTCGCCCAGATTATTTAATGTATGTATAAGTTATTTTTCTGTTATTATATTGAATAATTATATTAAATTGCGCGATTTTTTTTGTTTTGATAATATATTAATTTAGGGATTATTGAAGTTACAAAATAGCAAATTTAAGGAAGCATCTTTTTTTTATCTGGAGGGTATATCGCAGAATAGGGGTTATTTGCTTAATTATCAGGACCTTTGGTATCTCGGAAGAAAGCTTCCGGGGCTTCCATAAGTATATATAAAGTTTCCTAGTTACTGCTTTCGAAAGCTAGAACTATCCATAACAATTTGCACTTCCTACACCTTATGCACACGTTCCTCGCGATCTGCCTAACTGTGACAGCAGACATGCTTAAACCCATGTTAGGGTCGACTGCTCCACTCGAGCGAAATGCGATAGTTATCTCGAATATCAGAGTGGCTATATAAATTCCCAGCGGCTCGGCATCATTCCCCAGGACGTACTTGTCTCGGCGTGCGCTGCAAGACCAGTACACTGAATGGATCGTCTATAAGTAACCGCAATAACCTATCTTCATTTTCTTTTTCAATCTTTCTTCCGGAAAGAGACGCTTTCGGCGCTGCGTCAAGGCGCGAAGTTAGCCCCACCGGCTTCCGCCTTTTCTCGAAACTCCGCAAGATCAAATTGTCACAGTTAGGCTGACCGCTAGGAACGTGTGTATAAGGTGTGGAAAATGTAAATTGCCATGGAGAGTTAGGGCTCTAGAGAGTAGTGGCTAGAGAGCTGTATATATAGTTTGGGAGACCGGGAAACAACGTTCTTACGGGGTGCCTGTGGCATGATGACTAAGCACGTGACCCTTATTCTGCGACACAGACGTTGCCTCAAATCGCCGGCTAGCCGCCTCTCTAGCCCTCCCGGCTTCGGTGGCAACGAACTGTTCTATGAACGCGGCGTGGAAGGTTGAAAGAGGTTGCGAGCGGGATGAGCCCGACCTTTGACGACATCCTAAACGTTGGAATCGATGCATCCCGTCCTAATCCTTTTAGAGCAACCAAATCCACGCACGAGACAGGTCAACCGGCGGCCCCTACAGGATGCTGGCCGGCAGGTATAGTAACACAAAATAAATTAACGAGTGCGATTTCGTAGTGCTGAATTTATCTATTTTTGTCCTTGCCATACTAGGGCCACAAGTTAATGCCCTTTTAACAAATCGCCACATCTGCAGACGATATACTAGGTTACTTTAGCTTCGCAAATTGCTCGGCACCTGTCGCATATTCCTTCCAAGTCGTTAAGGGATCCTCGACATATTTGTGCGACTCATCGAGGGGTTCGCCGCCGTAGTAGCCGAACTCCTCCAGCAGTCGCATGTTCTCGTAGAACTCGTCGATGATGTAATCGGGGCTGCCCTGGCTCTTCATAAACCCCCGAAACATCTCCTCGGGGACTTGGAAGAACCGCGCGGTCTTCCCGACCTCAGGAAAGAGAGCCTTGAAGGTATCGACGATCTCCTGGGCCGTCACGTAGGCGGTAGCGCCGAGGAAACGGTTCCCAAGGAGCGCCTCTCTGTTAAGCACGATCGCCTTGATATACTTGCCTGTGTCGCGCGGATCGTATATCGGAATAGGCGAGCTCGCAGCAACGGGCAGCCCGAAGGTCCAAGCGTTGTCAGGGGGCGACGGCTTGAACATGCCGCCAGTGATGTTTGACATATAGAAGCCTGGCATGAAGAATGTAGCTGGGATTCCTAATTCCCGCACGTAATCCTCAACCTCTGCCTTGCTGTCAAAGTGGTAGACATGCGGAAGTTTGCCTTTGGAAACTGCAAGTCACTGTCAGCATCGAATTCACGGACGCAGCAAGGAGTTCGGTACCCACGTTTGTTAACGTTGTGGAGAGAACTCCAGATATAGTGCTCAACACCTGCCTCCTGTTCACAAAGTCAGTATCTCGAGTTGCAAAACTTCCGAGATGCACTAACCTTTGCAGCGTCAGCCAAATTCTTGCCCTGTTGAATCTCCAGCTTCATATCAGCCTTCTCCCAGTAGTTGGTGACGCCGTAGGCGGCGTATGAGCCAGCCAAAGCTTTCACTAGCGATGTCTTATCATTGAGGTCGGCCTACAATAGCGTCAGACTAAGGATTCCTACTACTAAAGGGCATCATGGATTTCTTACAGCAACGACCTCAACACCCTGCTCGGCGAGCTTTTTGGATGAGTCTTTGGAGACATCACGAGTAACGCCGCGAACTGCCCACTGGTTCTTCAACTTTGGGTCGTTAAGGAAGGTCGATATAATACCACCGCCTTGCGCACCCGTGGCGCCAAAAACGGTGATGATTTTCTTTCCGCTCATTGTTCTGGAGACGAGGGTGGCAGTTGTAGAGCTGATGAATTTCGACTCTGAAGGTCTCGGAGGTGGTTGGAGTAATCCTGCGAAGAAGCCACTCTCTAGCCGAGCGAAGCGTATCAAGTACGAAAAGACTATGTGAAGGTCTTGGATTGGACTCGGGGCTAAGTCGATTAGAAACTGGATGCTTGATGCTGGGCAGAGTTATCGATTGAGTCGAGGATAAGGTCCATACTTATAGAATATACAGCACATAGTGTCATATTTTATCATAACGAACTAGGCATACCTTCCATGCCATGTAAGGCGCCTTAGGATTTAGCAATGTCGGTCGTAATCCTGTCCGACGGCCTGTGGAGGGCCAGACAACTTCATGATGACATGGCTACTAAGCATCTCGCTGCTTCTGCGGGGATGTGCGGCCGCAGTCCGAGACTACCAATAAAGTTCGGTGCTACTGGTTTATCGGCTCCTCCCGCCCCTGCAACTCTTCGTTAAAGATCCTCAAATGGGTGTGGTGTGGCTGAAGTCGAAAGCTTTGCTTATGAAGAAAGCAAAGATTCGGCTCTTCGCGCTGATCCTGCTGGCGCTAACCGCCTTGTTAGGTAAGCGTTGGTAAGCGTTGGTAAGCACCGCAAGCAGCTACGCCGTAAGCAGCTAGTTGTCTAGCTGCATGTGGGACCCTTCGATTCACAGATTTCAAATTCCTGGCTAAGACTTACCTTAGCTAATTGCAGCTCAGGCTTCTGCTGGCTCGTTCTCCATTTTTTTCAAAGGCTTTTAAAATATCGCGTTAAAGAGCTAAAAATTAACCAATTAAATGCCGTATCTCCGTAACTAGCCAACGAGGTCTGAGTTGTAATAATACGAAAAAGGGTTTTGTTATATATATCTCTATCTAAATTACCAACTTCCTATAACGCCTAGGCTAGTGAATTAATTATTAAACTTAATTATATAGATTTATATCAATAAGAACACTGTAGGAATTAAATATGAATAAATAAATTAGTTACGTTTAAGAATAGTAAATAATTAAAAGTAATTTAAGTAACTATATTATATTATAAACCAGTCTTATATAGAATACGGAAAGTATAATCGTATATAGTTGTTTTAACCTATTTAAAGTCGAATATAATCCAATTAACCGTATTTGTTTTTAAGTTAAGTATAATCGAATCGACTACGTTTGATTATAAATTAGTTATATATATTTCAGTTGTTTTCTTTTCTTGCGGTTCCGATTATTTATGAAAACTAAGTTTAATTAGATTATAACCCGATTGTTTTAAGATTTCTACTCTCAAAAATTAATTTATTTCTCTTTGGATTCGGTAAATAACTTTTTTTAACTTTTATTTTTCGCGTTTTCGTTCCATATCCTATCGGGTTGTATTTTAAAAAAATAAGAAAAAACCAAATTTCGATTTAAATTATTATAAAAGTTTTATTAGCTTTATTTATATATATAATATAAATATACCTAGTTACTCAGCTTATTTCTATATTAATTATTCTAATTATATATCACGAAAAATAAATTATGTTAT